>JADRCD010234348.1:8932-77569 GCA_019843815.1 Montemys delectorum
GATAACCTCTGGTGTCAGCCCGTGCCTTCCATCTTGTTTCAGACAGGGTCTCCTGTTTGCCACTACCTACATTAGACTATCAGACCTGTGCCACTGTGTCTGAATTTGTGTGGACTCTCCATGCAAACATGAGGACCTTACCTACTGCTACATCCCTGACTCCACATTTTCATTGTATACTGAGTCCCCTGATTATGCATGGGGGGTCTTGTGGACCTACCCACATCCTCCTCTTCGTAAGAGCCTTTCCTCCTCTGACACAGTCAGCACTCAGTGAACATTTGCTGAGCACATGCCTTGCACTGAAAAGTTATGCTAGGTGCTTGGGGGTTCAGCAATGAGCAACACAGATATGACATCCTCACAAGACTACCCTGCCACAGCCCTCACACACTCATATATATCTATACACTGGCTTTGCAAGACAGTTCTCCAGTAACAGCCATATTAATTATGACTGCCAATCAGGAGATACTCTGTCTACACTAAGAAGTTGACATACTGACCTTCTTTTGTTGCACCTTTCTTTTTTTTTTCTTTTTTTCTTTTTTTTCTCTGTATAGCCCTGGCTGTCCTGGAACTCACTCTGTAGACCAGGCTGGCCTCAAACTCAGAAATCCGACTGCCTCTGCCTCCCAAGTGCTGGGATTAAAGCTGTGCGCCACCACCACCCGGCTTGTTGTACCTTTCAAACAGCAAGTAAGTGTTTTCTTAATCGAGTTCCCTGAAAACACAGGCTCAGCATCCACAACAGATGTCCAGCAGCCACAGAGGGCAGAGCTGGGACCACTCACCCCTCACTTTCAGCCTCTCCTCCCCTCGCTGCTTACAGCAATGGGCAGAAGCTCCTGGCAAATATGATTGAGTCTAGGCTAGCTAGCATAGTTCTATTGTTTGTTTGTTTGTTTTGTTTTATTTTGTTTTGTTTTGTTTTGTTTTGTTTTGTTTTGTTTTGTTTGAGACAGTGTTTCTCTATATAGCCCTGGCTGTCCTGGAACTAGCCCTGTAAACCAGACTGGCCTCAAACTCAGAGATCCACTTGCCTCCGCCTCCCAAGTGCTGGGATTAAAGGTGTGAGCCACCACTGCCCTGCTAAAACATAATTCTCTTTTATTGTATATGGATTTTTTGCTTGCATGTAAATCTGTGTACCATGTGCACATCTGGTGCCTGTGCAGGCCAGACTAGGGCTTCTGTCTCCTTGGACATGGAGTCACAGCCCATTGTGAGCTGCCATGAGAGTGCTCTGAAGGGCAGCCACTGCTCTGTACCACTGAACCATCTCTCTAGCCCTCTGGTTTTTACATTTCTTTATTATGTGTGGTATGTGTGCACATTCTTGTGTGTTTTAGTGTAGACAGAGTATCCCTGATTGGCAGTTATAATTAATGTGGCTGTTACCAGAGAACTGTCTTGCAAAGCTAGTGTATGGATGGAGTATGTGAGGGCTGTGCTGGGTAGTCTTGTGAGGAGGTCATTGGTGTGTGTATGCACATTCTTGTGTGTGGAGATCAGAGGACAACTTTCAGGAATTGATTCTCTCCTAGCATGTAAGTTCTAGGAGTCAAATTCAGGTTATCAGGCTTGGAAACTCCTGCCTTTGCACACTGAGCTATTTTGCAGGCCTAAGTCTATATTTTCTCAGTCTCAGTCTCTTTCTGTGTATCTCTGCCTCTCTTTGTCTCTATCTCTCTGTGTATCTCTGTGTCTCTGTCTCTGTCTCTCTGTCTGTCTGTCTCTCTCTCTCTCTCTTTCTCTCTCTCTCTCTTTCTCTCTCTCTCTCTCTCTCTCTCTCTCTCTCTCTCTCTCTCTCTCTCTGTGTGTGTGTGTGTGTGTGTGTGTGTGTGTGTGTCTCCAGGGTTTCTCTGTGTAGCCCTGGCTATCCTGGAATTCACTCTGTAGACCAGGCTGGCCTCAAACTCAGAGATCTGCCTGCCTATGCCTACTGAGTGCTGGAATTAAAAGTATGTGCCACCACAGCCCAGCTTACATTTTTGTTAAAGAAAAATATTCAAACTCTGGTGGCACATGCTTGTAATCCCAGCACTTGGAAGACAAAGGCAGGAGAATCAGTTCAGGGTTATCCTCTGCAACAAGATGAGTTTGAGGCCTGAGTCCATCCTGGGCTACATGAAACACTGCCACAGCAAAATACAAATAAAAATGTCAAAAAGTTTACACACGAACAAGCACAAACGCATCCATAGCCTGTACAAGACAGAGTGAAATGCTGGAATCTTGATTACTTGGGTTCATATCCAGCATGTAGCAAGTACTGGCTAGGTACCTCAGCCCTGCCTTTGCAACACAGAATAGTAATTAGGTTGTAAGGCTCAGAAGGAGCAGCTCATCTAGCACTGGCAGACAGCAGCTCTGCCTTGAATATTAGTGCTTGTTCCGGACCACGTGTGTCACATGCTCACATGTGCTCTCTTGCCCCTGCACATCTCTTCTCCCGGCCCTTCTCTGGTCCAGCTCAGCTGGGGATGCTGGCTCAGCTGACATTCCCAGGCAGAACCATCAGAAAAGAACAGCTGCTTCCCAGCATCCCCTGGGCTAACTTGGGCTAGCCAGTGTGTTGAGAAGGTGCTTTAAGCACCCACAGAGGCCTCCACCCAAACCAGGTACAAGGGAGCCCTGTGCCTTGGCTCCTTACAACACTTTCGCCCCAACCTCTACTTCAGTAGCCCCCTTCCCTTCCCCACAGTTGAAACTTTCCTCTACTCCTGCCAGAGTGTAAATTGCCCCCAGGAATGTGCTGGACCCCACAGCTCCCCTAGCAGTGGCCAGCGGCTATCCTGGGGTCAGGCCTGGCCTTACATCAAAGGCTCAAGGAGCAAGTAACAGCAGTAAGTACGTGTCTCCGCCTGCCGCCACCCTCCCCTCCCACTAGCATTGGCTTCCAAGGAGCAGCACATGGCAGCACTTAAGCTCCAGGAGAGGGGAGGGTGCTTTCCTACACCCCACCTCTCACACACCACAATGAACCACTTGTTAGGAGACTATTTTAATTTTACTTAATGCGATTTCAGCTCCTACGGCCTCTGCTGCCGTCACTTCTTGGACCCAGATGCCCAAGTGAGGGAGGCCAACCTCCCAGGAGGTGTAGTCTGAATATGGAGACCTCACTTAAGGTGGGGTCTGGGGCAGGAAGAGGACAGTTCCATCAGGGTCTGGTCCTGGGGCTGGGGCTCTGGACTCCATTCAGGAATGGGACTGGCTGAGGGAGGGCTCAGAGCTAGCTTGTACAGTTCAGGAGCCCAGGCTGGCTTTGGGAGTGTGTGCTGCCAGAGAGCCTTGGCCAACAGATTCTTCCAACGCCTGGAGTGTAGCAGGCAGATGCTTAGCCTGGTGGCCACGTGAGCTTTGCTGTTGGGTCTCTTGGGGGTAACAGGAGGAGGATACTCCACGCTTTGACAAGCCTCTAAGACTTACCCCATCAGGTGCATCTTTGAGGAAATTAAGAAAACAAAACCTCTGAGTCCCAACAGTCACTGGTGGGGACTGATGATCTGGTGGTGATCTGGAGACCTCTGGTGGCTAAGGGCTGCAAAGCTTGACTGGTCCAGAGCCCTGCCCAACTAGCCTGACCTAAAGGCTGTGTCCATTAGGCCCAGAACTCAGTTCTAAGCTAAGGCTCCCCAGAATCGCTCCTCACTAGTCAGCTTGTCCATCCTGCCTCATCTTGCTGGAACAGAGTGTACGGTATAACAGGAAGGGCTGAGGGGGTGCCTTAACTACATTTCATTAACTACAGGGGTGAACACCAGGCGGGGAGAATAGGAAGTTAGGATGCAGGGGCAGCCCCTCTCTGTCCTTTAGTACCCCCAGTGAGTACACCTCAATTGTGGGACTGTAGGTGGGAAGCCAACTAAGGAGGTCTTGTTTCCATGTTTTGTAGCCCCCATGATGTTTAACTTATTCTGGGAAAGGAGATATCTGAAACCTCCTGCCAAGATGGCTTCTGGAAGCAGCACGTGCTACATGGAGAGGAAGAAAGAGCCTCCACTCAAAGAACAGGCCAGGGAGGTTGATTTTTTGACAGGGTCCATGCTTACTACACAGAGCTTTTCCTGTGAGTCCCAATCTCTTCATCCCTTTCATTCATTCACTCATTCATTCATTCATTCATTCACATCTGGCATGACAGGATTATGGCATTATGCTGAATCCCAACCAACTCCAGCTGACCAAAACAAAAGGTCTGCCGTGGAGCCCCAGATTCTATCTGTAGGAAGAGGGGAGGAAGCTCCAAGGATGGGATCCTAGAGGGTCACCCTCCCTCTACTTGGGGAAATAAATGTGATGTTATTCCCCAGTGGCCTACCACAGCTGAGGGAAGTCTTGCACAAAACACCTCATCCCTGAGCCCTCGGGACTCTCAAGAACCACGCCGTGTTTCCAGCATGGTGCACCTGCAACCAGCTCTTCTCAGGTGTGTTAACTGGGGAAAGTCTCAGTCTAGTTTCCCAATAACTTGGCCAAATTCAAGGCCCTAAGTTGTTCCAAAGAACAGGCCTGAGACAACCTCTGCCCCCTCCCTTTAAGGGCTATCTGGAGTCTGGAGAGATGGCTTACTTAGTGGTTAAGACAATTGGATGTTCTTCCAGAGGCCTGCAATTTGATCCCCAGAACCCACAGAGTAGCTCACATTCAGACAAAACATCCATACACATAAATTAATTTTAGAACTTTTTTTTTGTTTGTTTTTTTGAGACAGGTTTTCTCTGTGTAGCCCTGGCTGTCCTGGAACTCACTCTATAGATCAGACTGGCCTCGAACTCAGAAATCTCCTGCCTCTGCCTCCCAAGTGCTGGGATTAAAGGTGTGCGCCACCACTGCCTGGATAGAACTTTAAAAAAAAAAAAAAAAAAGAACCTATCTGTGGCCAGCAAGAAGGCTTGGGACAAAGGCTTGAATTTGACTCTCAGAACATACAGGATGGCAGAAGCCAAGTTTCAAAAGTTACTTCTAATTTCTACAGCAGGCCACAGTACGTGGGTATATGAGAGCCTGTACAAGCACGCGCGCGCGCACGCACGCACGCGCACACACACACACACACACACACACACACACACACACACACGTGCGCCCTGTATCATTTTAATCATCTATCTAGCTCTGGTGAAAATGATCTATATCCACCTTCAGCAGGAGGATTACAAGTTCAAGTCCAGCCTAGACAACTTAAATCCTATTGTAAAGAAGCGAGAGCTTTTGTTGTTTCATTTCTTAGGTTTTTGTTTGTTGTTGTTTTTTTTTCTTCAAGATAGTTTTGCTGTGTAGCCCTGGCTGTCCTGAAACCCACTCTGTAGACCAGGTTGGCCTTGAACTCAGAGATCTACCTGCCTCTGCCTCCCAAGCACTGGGACTAAGGGTATGCTCAAGGTATCAGCAAAGGTTTGTGTTTGAGGAACCGGGGATGAGCACAGAGCGCTTGCCTGGCTTGTTTGAGACCTATGTTTAATCTCCTGCACCCAAGGTAAAGCTATCCCAAGCCCCAAGGCTAGAGAGTGACCCTAAGTGCTAGTTAGCCTTCAGAACTTCAGTCAAGAACAGGGCTTTGTGTGTCCTTCAAAGCCTTCAATCTCCCTCCACGTGACAGCATTATGACCTCAGGCGGCCGGACCTTGGCTTTCACCAATGAAAATAGAATCATCTACCATCAATCCAGCATCTGCTGTGTGCTGTAAGCAGGCCCCAGCCACACGGCTCACATACTGAGCAGAAGGAAAACATGACAGGATTGGGACTTCACTCAAGAATGTGTCTTTATTGAAGAATTTGTAAGAAAAAAGGATGGACCCTCCGTAAAAAGAGGAGATGTTGCCTCCAAACAGCAGGGAGGAATGAGAGCTGGGCGGCTTCCCAGAAGCCGGTGTTTCCGGCAGGACTGGCTTCCGTGGCCTGGCAAGACTACAGCATGTCACTACAGCCAACGATTCTTACCTACCCCTTCCCAGCATTCTCCCTCCCCTCCACAACCCAAGACTCCCTACAGCCATTTGCCAATGGCGTCATGAAGGCTCAGGAACAGATGCATCAGGCTTGTCCCTTAATGGGGTCAAAGTGGGTTTTACTTTGGAAAATTCACAGGAATGTAAAATGGTTTGAGCTCTCTTAGTCCAACCAAGGGCAAGTACATCTTGCCCTTCTGAAGGGAAATGGAGCAAAGAATCCTCCTTCTGAGGTGCACACCTGTGAGGCAAACAGACTATCAGTCTGCTCTTTATTAGCATGGAGAATGGAAATAAGGTTAGAAGAATATATAACATCGGTTTAAAAGTCACTGAGTTCCCGGGGCAGAGGGAGCGAGCACCTGCCTTCTCATCCCAGCAGGCACTCCTCTTGGCTGCCCAAGTCCTAGACATGCTTACTCCTCTCCAGCTGGGAGATTGTCTTCAATCCGCCTGATGAACCTCATCCGGATTTCTGTCACGCCATCTCCCTTCAGAGTGTCCTGGACAAACTTGGCCTCCACAGCCATCTGGACCTGAGGAATAGAATGGACAGATGCCAAACCACAGCCTCTGGGGAACCCCTCAGTGAGGCTAGATCAGAAATGCCCATGGAGGGAGGGTGGGGGAGGAAGGAAGGGGGGAAGGAGGGAAGGAGGGAGGGAGGGAGAGGGGAGGGGCTAAAATTCACTATATAAACTATATAAATATATAAAACTTCCAAACTTTTTTTTTTAAAGGGACTGATTCCCACAGACACAGGATTGCCAGCCCCAATACTCTAACACCAAAGACAGTGACCTCAAGCAAACAAGCAAGCGAGCAAGCAAGCAAGAGGCCTCAATCCACTTAGACTGTGGCCCAGGTAACCAGTGTGGGACAGGGCTGCCATCCACTGTTCACAGAGAGCAGCACTGTCTCAGGCGGGTCAGGAAGGAGGGACCATGACTAGGCAGAGGTGTCTGACTTGGATCTTGTCTCAGCAGCATGATTCCCCTGGACAGTAAGAGGCTGGGTAAGCCAAAGCCCTTTTCTCCATTCATCCACGCATTTACCAAGCAGCCAGCGAGCTCCAATGCAGTGGGAGGTGGAGAGCTCTACTCACCATCTCCAGGGCTCCCCGAAGTACCCCACACAGGAGGTTGGAGTAAATGAGGGCTGAGTGGTTATCGGGAAGCTCCACAAAGTCCACCAATGGGTTATTTTCCAGGATGAGGGAGAATTCATCTCCAGCTGGGCTCCAGTTGGTGATGCTTGGAGTGATGCCCAGGTACATCTTGAACGCCACCTGTCGGGGACACACAACAGCACAATGGAGAACAGTGAGAACTATGCCATCAGGAAGGGGTCAGAGGACAAAACCATGGCCTCCAAATCTTTAGAGATCTGGGGAAAGAGAAGCGCCCATGAGGACTCCATCTTTCTCCTTCAAGCACTAACTCACTGCCTGCCGGCCCACCTTGCTGGAAGGGCAGCTGCCTTGAACTGAGGTCTGACTGAAGAGTGTTATCCTTGCTTTACTTTTTTCTATAGGTCAGGCTGGCCCAGAGCTGACTATGAAGCCTACACTGGCCTTGAATTTGCAGCAACTGTCCTACCGTTGTCTTCTCAGTCACATCTGACCCAAAATGCCCACTCTCAAACCTCCACAGCCCTTGGCTGCACTTTCTTTTTTCTTTCTTTCTTTTTTTTTTTTTTGTTTTGGTTTTTCGAGACAAGTTTCTCTGTATAGCCCTGGCTGTCCTGGAACTCACTCTGTAGACCAGGCTGGCCTCGAACTCAGAAATCTGCCTGCCTCTGCCTCCCAAGTGCTGGGACTAAAGGTGTGCGCCACCACCGCCTGGCCTCGGCTGCACTTCCAAAGGGGACGAAACTGTGAGGCAGACATATCCGCTGGCACTGTTTGTAGGTAGGTAGGATCTTGCTATGTAGCCATGGCTAACCTAGAATTCGGAAACAGACCAGACTGACCACAGACTTGCTGTGACTCTGCAGTTTGTCTCCCAAGTGCGGGGATCACAGGCATATGCCATCACACTCAGCCCCAGCAAGGCCGTAATACACAAGAAAGAACCCAGCCACTCTTGACTGGTGGTTATTCCCAAACACCTAGCTCTTTGGTCCAATGAGCTGCCTAATCTGTCTTTTGGGAGATTAAGGGAGACGGTGAGAGTGGTCAGCAATGACAAGCTTCAGGGGGTCAGGGGGCCCATGTAAATGACCTTGGCAATGACATCAGCAGTTTCCCGAAAGTCGTGACATCTTCCAACATTTGACCGTGCCAAAAAATCTTCAATCAGTCGGACTCCGATGTTATAGCCCCTTGGAAGGAAATCAGAGAACAGATCATCACAAGGTCAAAATGCCTTATATTTAAACATGAGGCTGTTGTTGGCTAAAAGAGATGGGGACAACACCCCCGCACCCTCATAAGTGTACCCCAAACGTTAGCTTCACAGAACTGCACAGATGCAGTGTGCCAGAGCCACTGCTCCTCCTGTGCGATATGCTCACTCACATTCTGTCCAGCTGCTTATTCACGTCGTCGTCATTTTCATAGTCCTTGCACAGCTGGGTGACAAGTGCCCCATAGGTCAGTGTGAATAGCTCGGAACTCTGAAAGACATGCAGAAGGCCATCGGAACCGAGCAGCATGAAAGGTTCAGGGAGGGTCTGCAGCAGCCTGGCTACAACTACTGCAACTCCAGAGAAGGCCACCTGGATGCCTGTGTCTGGGGGACATCACTCCGAGGAGTGGCCAGCACAACAGGACGGCAGCCACACCTACTGTGAACTGCCCATCACAGTCAGTCATCTTCTGAGACAGCATTGGCCTCTGCCAACCCAGTCTCTGCCACAGCTGCCAGCTTGGGTCACCTGAACCTGGAGTGGGAGGAACAGCCACTCACTGGAGTCAGTGAAAGACAGAGCCAAGACATCAGCTCCTGTTTCAGGGCATGTGTGACCAATGGCTTCCCCTCACCTTAGAGAGGGTCCTGACATGGACTTGGGTGGTACTCCCAAGGCTTGGGATCTCTGCTGCTCATGGGAGGAGCTGGCAACTGTGGGAGAACCTGGATTGGCAGAGAAGGAAGATCCAGAGAGCCCATTACCCTAAGGGCAACTTCTCTTCAAAGTCAACAATATAGGGAAAAAAAAATTAATGATCCTTTTGACACATTGGTATATGTCTAGAATACAATACTGGGGAGGGGGTAGTTCATTGGTTAAGGGTTCTTACTGCTTTTCCAGAGCACCTGAATTTATTAGTTCCTAGAACCCACATCTGGTGGCTCACAGCCACCTATGACTCCATTTCCAGGGGGTCCAACACCCTCTGGCCTTAGCAGGCACCTGCAGACACATGGTACGTATAGATTCATGCAGACACATACACAAGATAATAAATAATCT
This sequence comes from Montemys delectorum, assembly GCA_019843815.1. Taxonomy (NCBI): domain Eukaryota; kingdom Metazoa; phylum Chordata; class Mammalia; order Rodentia; family Muridae; genus Montemys; species Montemys delectorum. The sequence continues at coordinate 18,307 of JADRCD010234348.1, forward strand.
TCAAAAATAAAACAATACAGCCAGGCAGTAGGGCACAAGCCTTTAATCCCAGCCCTGGGAAGGCAGAGGCAGGCGGTTTGGGTCTACCTGGTCTACAGCGTGAGTTCTAGGACAGCCACGACTACAAAGAGAAATTGTGTTGGAAAACTAAAAAAGTTAAAATAATAAAAATAAAAATAAATTTTAATCACACACATGTGCCATGAGGACACATGTGCCAGGGTTGTGTATGGAGGTCAGAAGACAACTTTTGAAAGTAAGTTCTTTCCTTTCCTTCTATTATGTGGGTCCCAGAGATCAAATTCAAGCTGCCAAGATTTAGCAGCAAGCTCTTTTACCCACTAATCCATCTCAGCACCCCCAAAACACACACTTCATATACCTGGAACACAAGGCTACTCCTAACTGGTTTCTATTATTGTGCTGGTTAGGTTTTTGTCTACTTGACATAAGCTAGGGTCAACTGAGAAGAGGGAACCTCAACTGGGAAAAATCCTCCATCAGACTGTCTGTAGGTAAGACTGTGGGGATTCATTCTTGATTACTGACTTTTAACATTTTAAGAACATTTATATGTATGAGTGACTGCCTGGATGTAAGCATGTGATGCCATGTGCATGCCTGGTGCCCGTGGCGGGCAAAAGAGGGCAAATGCTACTAACCCTGGAACTGGAGTTAGGGATGGTTGTAGACCACTGTATGGGAGCTGAGAACTGAACCCAGATCAGCACTGAGCTATCTCTCCAGCAATGATTAATGACTGACATGGGAGGGGCTAGCCTACCATCAGTGGTGAGACTGAGCAAGTAACCCTGGGCTGTATAGAAAGAGCAAGCCAGGAAACAGCATTCCGTCCTCCTTGGTCTGTGCTTCAGTTCCTGCCTCTATGTTCCTTCCCTACTACCCTCACTGTTGACTATGATTGCATTACGCAAGCCAAATAAACCATTTCCTCCCCAAACTGCCTTTACATCAGTACAAAGCAAACGAGGACAGTGAGTTAGTTCCGGGAGTTGGGCACCGCTGTGACAGACTTACCATTTAAAAAAAAAAAATCACAGAGGTTTGCTGGGGGATGGTTTTGTGCACTGTGCAAAGGCTGTCTTTGTATTATTCAAATGCTGATTTCTGGACTGGAAAAGTGGATGCAGGCCTGTCTTCGTTAAAGAGTATATTACTGAATCTATTCTTAGACCCAAAAACAATAATAAGCCAAATGTTTTACATTTGGTACAGATTTTGAATACTGATACAGATTTAAGGTTATATCTTGTTACAACATACTACATGTATGTCTCCACTCATTTAGGTTTACTCTTTTACTGTTTTAGAGGTATTGTGCCTCTTTCTTTCTTTCTTTCTTTCTTTCTTTCTTTCTTTCTTTCTTTCTTTCTTTCTTTTTGGTTTTTTGAGACAGGGTTTCTCTGTGTAGCCCTGGCTGACCTAGAACTCACTCTGTAGACCAGGCTGACCTCGAACTCAGAAATCCTCCTGCCTCTGCCTCCTAAATGCTGGGATTAAATGTGTGCACCACTACCACCGTACCTATTTCTTAAAAATGCAATGTTAGCTGGTGGCAAGGCGGCACCACACGCCTTTAATCCCAGCACTTGGGAGGCAGAGGCAGGGGGATTTCTGAGTTCAAGGCCAGCCTGCTCTACAGAGTGAGTTCCAGGACAGCCAGGGCTACACAGAGAAACCCTGTTTAGGAAAAACAAGAAATGCAAGTTAATAGTCAATCAAACTTATGGTCATGTTAGATACTAGTTTAGTTAGTTTAGTTAATAACAGAAATAAGCTTCATTTAGCTTATAATAAATGTTTTCAAAGTTAAGCAGACAGTAGATGGTTAGAAACAAATAATTCAGACATACCATAGACAGATAGATGGTCTTTCAAAAACCTCAAAGATCTACAGAATATGGCGTTTAAAGATGTTTTAATGAAAGACTTTTCACGACAGTGACATGTCTGCCCCTGGCAGCATTCCCATTCTACTTCAAAGAAGATGATGAGCATTGAAGAACCTCCTTATGGAGTCTGCTTCAGATGTGGCCAGCTAGACACTAGGCAAGACACTGCCCTTGCTTCAACTGCACACAGAATGCTGTCCAAACTGGATAGACAGGAAGGACACTGGGAAGTCGACGGCTGACTTAGCAAGGGTAAGGTGGGCAAGTCCTTCAACATTACTGCTTGACAAAAAAGTTTGTCATATTTTGGGCCAGAAGGCCGAAGACAGATGTTCCAACGACAAAGAAAAAAGTAGGTGATTGTTTAGGCAGCTAGCTGTCTCTGTCATTTCAATAGTTTTGGAAACTGCTTGCTCTGCACTTCCTGCACACTCAGGCAATATTCTTCCTCAGTGCTCTGATGGAGTTGAAGACTAAATAGTCTTATAATTAAGCTTAAATTATTAAATTGGGGGCTGGAGAGATGGCTCAGTGGTTAAGAGCACTGACTGCTCTTCCAGAGGTCATGAGTTCAAATCCTAGCAACCACATGGTGGCTCACAACATCTGTAATGAGATCTAACGCCCTCTTTTGGTGGGTGTCTAAAGACAGCTACAGTGTATTCATATAAATAAAAATAAATGTTTTTTTAAAAGTTGTTAAATTGAGGGTATACCTCAGGGTTAGAGCACTTGCCAGGCATACCCAAGGCCTGGGTCTGATTCTCAGCACCACAAACACATTTCTCAGCTCAACTCCAATAGCGCCTTTTCTTCTGCCAGCAGACTTGGTATTTTTACTCTTGGTCTAAGTATCTTAGTATTTGCAGTTCCTCTCACAAACTTCTGTTTCCTGTAACTGTGGTGCATGTGTGTGTTTTACATTTATTTACTTTTTTATTTAATTTATGTACACACACATGTGCCATGGTGCCTGTTGAAGAGTCAGAGGTAGTTTACAGGATTCATTCTTTCTTTCCACCATGTGGAGCCAAAGGATCAAACTCAGATCATCAGGCTGTTGGCAAGGGTGTTTACCCTCTAGGCCATTTGCTGGCCCCATTTTTCTATTTTTATTGTGTGTGCATGTGTTACAGTGGACCAAACTCAGTACTCTATGACTATAGTAATCTATCCAGTCCTAGCAGGCTTCTTTCTCTTTCTCTCTACTCTCTCCTTCTCTCTCTCTATCCTCCCCCCCCAAATTATGTGTATGTGTCTGTCTTTGGTGGATATATCCATGTGAGTGTAGGTGCCCAAGGAGGCCAGAGGCCTTGGATTCCCCGGTAGCTGGAGTTACAGGTGGTTGTGAGCCATTGATCAAGATTGCCTTTGAGCTACTCCCTGCCACTGAGCTTCTCCCTTTTGAATAGAGGCCTGTGCAAGACTTCCAAGAAAAAAAAAATCCAGAGCATTAAGGCCTAGGACCTTTTTGTTTGTTTTGTTTTGTTTTTCCGAGACAGGGTTTCTCTGTGTCGCCCTGGTTGTCCTGGACCTCACTCTGTAGACCAAGCTGGCCTCAAACTCAGAAATCTGCCTGTCTCTGCTCCTCAAGTGCTGGGATTAAAGGCATGCACTACCACTGCCCAGCAAGACCTAGGACCTTAAACCCTGTGTTCTCCCACATCACGTGCCTTGTGGTGGGGTCACTGCAAGAACAATGCTCTCTCCCTCTTTCTTTCTTTCCTTTCTTTCTTTCCTTTCTTTTCTCCCTTTCTTTCTTTCTTTCTTTCTTTCTTTTCTCTCTCTTTTTTTTTTTTTTTGAAACAGTCTCATTAAGCAATCCTGGCTGACCTGAAATTTGTTCTGTAGATCAGGCATGCCTTGAAGTCACGGAGATCCACTTCTTCTGCCTCCCAAGTGCTAGGATTAAACCTTTAAGTTATATATTCAAATTATGCATGGTTCTAAATAGGCTAGGTTCATAACTGAGGCTGGAGGCAGACTTGAATATTAATAGAAAGTGTGGAGAGCCGGAGTCAGGAACCCCATTCCCAGGCTCCAGGCATGTCTGTTTTGTGGCAGTGAGCACAGCTGTCCAGGACCCTGCCTTTTCTCACTGGTGAACTCGGAGAGCTGCTGTATAAGGAGCCTGGCCACCATGCCTGGCCAGAACAGTTTGTTTCATTATCTCATTTTGTCTCTCATAAAAACTCAGTAAACGAAAGGCAGTAATCAATCCAGAAGGGACACTGAGACCGGACTGAGAAGTGATCAATTCAAGGTTAAACAACTAAGAAATAAAAAGTAATCTGGGGGAACAAAACCCAAGTGCTTCCCAGGCAATGTTCAATGTATCCACTCTACCCCACAACTGCAATATTAATAAGCCCCCTCAATTAAAACAAATCTTAGCTGCACTAGAGTCAAAGAAAATCAATGTTGGGAGCAGGAAGCTCTCTGAACTCAACTAAAACAGTCAGAGCGGGGTGTCTCCAAGAGACCATTTGCCAGATATGCCGACTGAAAGGAGGCTATTAGGGAGGGAATCGTTGTTTAGTAGAGTCAGGGGTTTGGCACTGGAATGGCCTGAGCATGAATGGATGGAGACAATCCAGCAGTTACCAGTCCGGAGAGCTGGCACGAGAGTGTTAAATCAGGAGAGTTTTCCTTCCATTATTAATGAGTCCTTGGATGAAGACTCCAAGAGCCTCCTGCCCACCATGACTGCCAAATTATATGCAAATCACAATGTTATCACGCTCCTTATACAGCAGCTCCCCGAGTTCACCAGTGAGAAAAGGCAGGGTCCTGGACAGCTGTGCTCACTGCCACAAAACAGACATGCCTGGAGTCTGGGAATGGGGTTCCTGACTCCGGCTCTCCACACTTACTATTAATATGCAAGTCTGCCTCCAGCCTCAGTTATGAACCTAGCCTATTTAGAACCATGCGCAATTTGAATATATAACTTAAAGGTCTATACACTTTTAAAACAGGAGTGGTGTGGGGCTGGTGAGATAGTTCAGTGGTTAAAACACTCACAACTATTCCAGAGGCCCTAGGTTCAATTCCCACATAAAGGCTTGAAGGCTCACAACTGTCTATAACTTCAGGCCCATGGGATTGCCCTCCTCTGGCCTCCTCTAGACACACACAAGGTATGCAGACAAACGTGCTGGCAAAACACTCACACATAAAATAAATAAAATAGAAGTGGAGCTATAAGATAGTTAAAAACAAAAAACAAAGGTCAGGGAAGGCTCACTAAGGTGGTACAGTTGAAGACTTGAATGTAGGAAAAGACTAGTAACGCTCCTGAGAAGGCTAGCTGACAGTGTCTCCAGTATGCTGCCAGCTTTACATACATTTTTAGTGATTCCCCCACAGCCCTACAATGTCTTATCGACCACTACTATCTTACAGAGGTCAAGAAAATTTCAAAAGATGCTGAAGTTGGCTAGTATTTGGAAAAATGAAGATAAGGCTCAGTAGTGGCCACTGGACCAGTAAGTACCTAGGTCCTGAGTTCAATCCCCAGCACTGGGGGGAGGAGGTATCAGCAAATAAGCAATAAAACAGGACCCAGTCCCAGCCAGTACAATATCTCTGTTTGTGAGAACAGTTAAGAGTCTAGGACTGGGCCAGGCGGTGCTGGCGCACGCCTTTAATCCCAGCACTTGGCAGGCAGAGGCAGGCGGATTTCTGAGTTTGAGGCCACCCTGGTCTACAGAGTGAGTTCCAGGACAGCCAGGGCTACACAGAGAAACCCTGTCTCGAAAAAAAAATCAGGAAAAAAAAAAAGATATGAGCTAGAATCATCTAAAAGGAAGGAATCTTAATTGAGAAAATGCCCCCATAAGACTGTAGGGCATTTACTTGATTAATGATGGATGGAGGAAGGCCCAGTCCATTGTAGGCAGTGCAATTCCTCAGCTGTGATCATGGGTTCTATAAAGAAGGCAGGCTGTCTAAGCCATGATGAGCAAGCCAGTGAGCAGCACCATGGCCTCTGTATCAGCGCCTGCTTCCAGGTCCCTGTCTTGATGGAGTTCCTGCCCACAGTGCTTTTGATGATGAACTGAGAATGAAATAAACCTTTTCTCCCCAAGATGCTTTTGGTTATGGTGTCTCATCACAGCAACCCTAACTAACATACGCCCCCCCCCGCCCCAATAAATAAGTAAATCTGTGTAAGGAAAAAAAAGTAATAGCTAGGTATGCCTGTAACCCCAGCACGGGGGAAACAGAGGCAGGGGAAACACAAGTTGGAAGCGAGCCTGGGATCATCAGAAAAACCTTGTCTCAAACACACACAGGTGGCCACAGGGAGCATGTGGCAAGCCTAGAGCAGTATCAGCAGGAACTGAGTAAGAAAATGCAGTCCCTCAGGCTGGCCAGATGGCTCAGCGGGGAAGACTGCTCTTCCCAAGGTCCTGAGTTCAAATCCCAGCAACCACATGGTGGCTCACAACCACCCGTAATGAGATCTGATGCCCTCTTCTAGTGCGTCTAAAGACAGCTACAGTGAATTACGCCGGAGCGAGCAGGCCAGAGCCAGTGGGGCCCAGCAGAGGTCCTGAGTTCAATTCCCAGGAGCCACACACATGATGGCTCATGGCCATCTGTACAGCTACAGTGTACTCATACACATAAAATAAATAAAATAAATCTTTTTTTAAGAGACCTATTTATTTATTATATTAGTATACCGTAGCTATCTTCAGACACACCAGAACAGGGCAACATATGGTTGTGATCCACCGTGTGGTTGCTGGGAATTGAACTCAAGACCTCTGGAAGAGAAATCAGTGTTCTTAACCACTGAGCCATCTCTCCAGCTCTAATAAAATAAATCTTAAGAAAAAAAATAATTAGTTAAAAAAAAAAAAAAAGAAAAGAAAAGAAAATGCAGTCCCTAATTTCATTCACTCAACGGACAGACTGCCCAGTGGCAGGCCTTGTTCAAGACGCTGGGACTGGACCACTGGAAGGGACAAAGCCTTGCCCAGCTTGAGTTCCCATTCTCATAGGACACACTGAAAACAAAAGTAGCTTGGGAGTTGTGGGGAGCACACTTTTATTTTAAGAGCTCGAGGTAGAGATAGGTGGATCTCTGAGTTCAAGGCCTGCCTGGCCCTACAGCCAGTGCTACACAGAGAAACTCTGTCTTGAAAACTCGAACCCTCACTCACCCAAAAAGGCAAACACATAATTTACAATGAGGTATTTAAAATGAAAAAGACAGTGCCATGAGGAACCAGTCAAGTGTCCAGGGAAGGCCTACAAGAGGAAGGCCTAAGATCCGAGCATGTGTGAATAGAGGAGTGCAGTGTATGAGGATCTAGGGGAAGGCTCTTCTGGTCAGAGACAGAAGCAGCTGTGGAAGCTCTGAGAGCAAGAGCTCTGGCCTTCCTAGTTACCACACAAGAATACTGCAAGGGGTGGCTGCAGGTTCATACTCAAGAGATGCTAAAGACTTCAATACTGGCCGCGGATAGACGGCGCAGAAGTTAAGAATCCTTACTGCTCTTACACAGGACCCACATTCAGATCCCAGGACCCCATCAGACAACTCATAACTTCCTGTCATCCCAGTTCTAGGGGATCCAATACACCCTTGGCCCCAAGAGCACTTGCACTCATATATGATGTACATTCATGCAGGCACACAGGTGCACACACACACACACACACACACACAAAATAATAAATCTTAAAGACAAGAATAAAGAAAATATAGGGGCTGAGCTGGGTGGTGGTGGCGCACGCCTTTAATCCCAGCACTTGGGAGGCAGAGGCAGGCGGATTTCTAAGTTCGAGGCCAGCCTGGTCTACAGAGTGAGTACCAGGACAGCCAGGGCTACTCAAAGAAACCCTGTCTCGAAAAACCAACAACAACAACAACAACAACAACAACAACAACAACAAAGAAAATATAGGGGCTGGAGAGATGGCTCAGTGGTTAAGAGCACTGACTGGTCTTCCAGAGGTCCTGAGTTAAAATCCCAGCAACCACATGGTGGCTCACAACCATCTGTATAGCTACAGTGTACATGTATACATAAAATAAATAAATACATCTTAAAAAATATTTAAAAAAAATAATACTTCAATACTGCCAGGTGGGTGGTCCACTGCTTTCATCCCGGGGGGGGGGCGGGGATTTCCATGGCTAGCCTAGTCTACATAGCAAGTTTAAGGTCAGCCATCGATATGTAGAGAGATCCTGGCTCAAACAACAACATCATTACTGAGTCCAGGAGATATCAAACAAATACTGATAACAGGATATAAAGACTAAGTGTCTGCTCCTATCACCAAGGAAATACCATCCCCTTAGATTTAACACTCTTTCCTCTAATCTGGGGTACCACTGCCTCCATTTCGTAGCTAAAGAAACTAATAACGACTTGAAAATGCCAAGGAACATGTATGTATTTTCTTCTAGATGACACTGTTTTCTAGCACAACACTCAAGTACTGTTATTTCTTCCAGAAATCTCCCCCATTGTGTGTGTGTGTGTGTGTGTGTGTGTGTGTGTGTGTGTACTGTGCATGTGTGTACTTCTCGGCCACATCCTCGGTCCCCTGAAACTAATTCTTAACTTACCATCCCTAAAGTATGTTGAGGCCCACAAATCCCTGGAAAATGCAAACAAATGTATGTGTATGATATAGGTTTTTTGCATTTTGTGTTTGTGGTGCGGGGATCAAACTCAGCTTTGATCACTGAGTTTGTGTCTGTGTAATTTAATATTTGTGTAGAGATGAATCATTGCTGTCATCATTGGTGTCTTAAAAGTGGTCTGAGAGAGAAAGGGTTATGACAAACTAGCCTGGGTGGTTGGGGATTTAGCTCAGTGGTAGAGTGCTTGCCTAGCAAGCGCAAGGCTCTGGCTGAGGTCCTCAGCTGGGAGGTAGGGGGTGGACTAGCCTGGAATGACAGGATTCCATTTGTGCTGGCTGCTCCTGTATAAGTCGCACAGGTGTGAGGAAAGTCTACATCCTGTCCAGAGTGAAGTACATAGGTTGCCAGATCTAGTCAGCAGGCAACCTCAGATTACTCCAGTTGGTTTTTGGTGAAGTCTGAGTATCCTGTATATGCATTCTGCCACTGAGTTACAGCCCAGACCTGGTGCACAGTCCCGTCCCCCCCCCACACACACACCGTGTGCTAAAAATAGTTTCAAGTAGCCTAGGTTGGCCTCCATCTTATCACAGGCTAAGTAAGGACAACTTTGAACTCCTGACCCCTTTTCTCTACCCTCAGAGGGCTGAGATTACAGGCATGCATGACCAAGCTTAGTTTATGTGGTGTTGGGAGTTAAACCCAGGGCCCTGTGTGTGCTAAGCAGACACTCTAACAACTTGAGCTACATCTCCACTCCAGGATGTTCAGTTTTAAACTCCAAACAAAGGCACGGCATGGGAAGTTCTGCAAAAGCATATACTAAGGAAAAAAAAAAAAACACCTGAGAAGAAAGTCTCTTTCCTTTCTCTGGAGAAAATTGACATCCACCTGACTCTCCAGACCCAGCCTTTTGGGATTATATACTGTTCCACTACTCCCAGGTCGGGAAAGGAACTAGTTAACCTCTCAACCATTACAGGGGCCACTGAGTACTTAGGCCGGCTCACTCCTTAATGTTGATGGCAAGTTCCCTTCTGGCAAGACCATTGTCTAAGCTAGTCTCACAATGCCCAAAGCATACTGAAAGGTGGTATACTCAGTGGTCTGAAATATTCACTGTGGAAATGGAGAGGCATGGGTTTAAATCCTAACTCTTCCTAAGTGTAAATCTGGATGTCGCATAAGCTTCCCTGAGCTGTAAAACGCCATAACATTATCCACCTAGTAGGGGTTACCGTGTGGTAATGACATAATGGAAGCAAGAGCCTAGCACCAAGCACACAGTTAAGAGATCGGTAAATGGTTGTTACTGTTATTGATTACCGTCGCTGTTGTTAGTCTAGCACAGAGATGCACTCGACCTCGAGAGATCCGGGCGTAGCGGGCGGGGAGGCAACTCAGGGGTCCCCCGACCTGCCCCAGCGCCGGACGCCTAGGGAATGACCCACACTGGGACTTCCCCATCCCACAGCTCACAGCAGGACTCATTTGACAATCACTTGGAGCGCCAGCACCAGGCCCCTTCCCAGGAAGCTTCAATTCCGCCCGGCCCGCTGGGTCACACGTTTAGTTACCATTTTCTTGCTCTCGGTGCCACGGTTCGCCTGCCTCGACATGGTGCCCACCGCTCAGTGCCGCCTCACCTCACCTCCTCACAACCCAGATCCCAGACCCCGGGAGACGCCGATTCAACCCAGCCGCGGCCCCTCAGCGTCTAGGACTGACCGGCCCCTCCTCACTGCGCCTGCGCGGTATGGCGCAGAGGACCCCGGGACTTGTGGTTCGGCCGACCTAAGTCAGACTACAGCATCCGGCAGTTCCACCGGAAGTCCCACCCGTTGTCCAGTGAGAACTACAGCTCCGGCATGCTACGAGCGCCGGGCTGGCTGCACCATTATGGCCGCTAGGTGGCATCCGTACCTTGTGGTAGTCCTATATTGCCCACAAAGTGTCCTTATTTTCCTCCCCCACGACTGGCTCTGTGATGCTCTGCAAATTCTTCTCTCTCCCAGATTGGGTTTGGAAAGTCCCTATTTTGAACTGTCTTCTGTTGCTGCAGCTCAGCTCCAGAAGCTCCCAGGATGTCCTGGAAAACTAGCAATGGCTCACACAGAGGTCTAAGGTTCATTATAAAAAGTTTGAATGACCATATACTCTGTCAGGATAGTTAACAGCTTTCTCTTCCAACTGCCGTCTGTTCCCAAACCCCCAAGCAGCCAGGCCCTGCATCCTACCACCTGTGGCCTCTTAAACAAATCCAAGTCGCTTGTCACTCTCTCACCCTCCCTTCTCTAGAACAAGCTACCCTGCCTAGTTCCCAGAAAAACAAAGCTGTGGTGGCACTCAGCGCCGAGTTCTAATCCCAGGCTTGCCATCTGAGGCCAGGTGCTGGAGTTCTTTTAGTTGCTGTACGTATTAATGAGTCATGAGCACAGATCTTGGGCATGGAAAAGGCACAGAGTAAATGTGATTCCCTTCGAGCTACACTATCAAGACAGTTCAACAAATCAAAACACAGCCCAACAATCACTGAGGAATGAGCTAACTGACCAAACCCTTCTCACCAATCACCAAGACAAAGCCCCGTCATCACTGACCACAGCCCTTTGGATTTGGCTCCCGCCGCCATCTCTCCTTAGTGGTCAGCCCTGTGGGCACTGTGCTTGGGATTAAGGTCTTCTCACTTCAGCCTGCTTGCCTGCCTCTGCAGCAACTATATACCATGGTGTACCACCCGCCCTTCACCATGACAACTAGTCTGTCCAGATATTGAGCCAGCTAGGCTAGGAGAAGGCTGGAGGGGCTAAAGGTTTCTCCCAGTCTCTCCCTGAGGGTATAGGACCAATCATTATTATAGCCTTCTCCCTGTGGCACAGACATTCTGGGGCCTCCCTAGAGGCGGAGATCCCAGATTCTCCATCCTGTGGCAGGACCCCAGGAGGCTGCGTGAGGGTCTGCAGAAGGGGGCAGCGGAAGACAGAGGTCTGTAGCCTTGGGAGAGCCGTGAGGCTAGTCAAGAGCCCCCTACATTCCCAGGAGAGGGGACAGCTGAGGTGAAAACAGCAGTTGGCCAGCCTGTCTGTCGGTCTGGGCTCCTCCCTGCCGGCTGCCTTGGCTGCCCACAGAAACCTGAGTCACAGTCACAGGCAGCCGCCAGACCCCACCCAGCCTGCTGTCAGGCAGGGCGGTTCTGGACAGACTGGAGGTGGAGCCTCTCCTCGCCTTCTCACAGACTGATTATTCCCCTCTCTGCCTGTGATTCCCGAACTTGGCCCTGCCTTCTCTTTGGGACTGTTCTCAGAGTCATCAGTTTTGAATTAAGGGTGGGGGTGGGGCACATGTATTGATCTATAAGGTCTCATCCTCACTCAGACCGAAACCTAAAAGCTCCTTGGGGTGGCTGTCAAGGCTCAGGAGTAGAGTGCATGCTTTGTATGGGCAAGGTCCTGAGTTTCATCTCCAGCACAAACAAAACAGAACTCGCTACACAGCAGGTCCTAAGTTCTCAGACTTCTCCCATCATTTTTTAACTCCAGCCCCTCCCTCTCTACCACCAGTAGGGAGTAAAACATTTAGGAAACCAGATATCCCTCCCCACCCTGATCTCCTGTTCCCTAGAAAAGAGTGCAGTAGAAGTGGAACGTAAAAAACTCAAGGTTGCTGGGCTGTGGTGGCACACGGCCTTTAATCCCAGCACTTGGGAGGCAGAGGCAGGCAGATTTCTGAGTTGGAGGCCAGCCTGGTCTACAGAGTGAGTTCCAGGACAGCCAGGGCTACACAGAGAAGCCCTGTCTCAAAAAACAAAAAACAAAAAAACAAAAGACAGAAAGAAAGAAAGAGAGAGAGAGAGAGAGAGAGAGAGAGAAGGAAGGAAGAAAAAAGAGAGGGAGAGGGAAAAGAAAAGAAAGGAAAAGAAAAGAGAAATAAAAGGAAAGAGAAAAAGATACCCCAGGACCAGTTTCTCATCCCTAGTAGAAGCTTGAAAAAAAGACTTCCTCCAAGGCACCCAAAGGCTTGACCTATGTAGTACTGAATTTTAGTTCCTCCTGCCTAGGAACCTCTGCCCTTCCCTTCCTCCTCCTCCAGAGCTGGAGGGAGAGAGAGAGGCAGCTGGTCACCACTACCCTGAAGGACTTTTCCCAGTTCCAGTCTCAAGCAGCGGGCCCTGGAGGCTAAGGCTCCTTAGCAGAGGCAATCTAAGTCACAGCCCCTCCTCTTCTTTGTGCTGTGCGGTGGGGGTGGAGCAGGAGTGAGAATCTGGTGGTTGTACTTTCCGCTGTCCCCCAAAAGGCTCCTCCCACTTCCTACTTTGTGGGGGTGGAGGCAACATCCCAGGCCCTAGTCCTGAGATTTGTATTGAATTAAATGTCCTGGCCAGTTTTCTTCAGTGCTAGGTGGGTTCACCTTGGGCTCTCCCCCATCAAAACTAGGCGATTGGGAGCGCTTTTGCTCCAGCCTTCCTTCTAGGACGGTTTGCAAGGGGACATCATCCTGATCTTCAATCAGGGATTTTCCTCGAGGAGAAACTAACTATTCACTCGCTCTTGTCTATTTCCGTGGAGGGGGAGGAGACTGCCCTGGGCAGCTGAGGCGACAAAGTTCCCTGCCTCGCTGAATGGGCAGGATATCCTCTTGGGGCTTCAGCCCCAGATGTTTGTTACACATACTCATGATTGCACTTTCTTTGAGAAGGCATGTGGAGCCCCCACATAACCCAAAACATAAAGGTACCAGTCTTTTCTAAATAAATAAATAGGCAGACAAATAAATAAATCTGTTAATCCTCAATTGCTGGGCTAGGGGTCCTGATCAGTTACAGGGAGAAAAGAGAAGTGTCTACCCCACCTGCCTACACCAAACACTGCCCTGGCTCCCGAAAAGGCATCCTCCCAAGACCCCCATAGGCCCTTCAGCTGTGCCAGTACTCTCTAGCTGTTGCTGGCCAGGAAACCTGTCCCTCCCATTGGCTAACTCTCAGATGGCCTGCTGCTCTGCAGTCCTAAAGGCTGTGAAGGAGTTCAGGAATCATAAATGTAAGAGGCAAGGGCTCCTAAACTTTGGTATCTCGAACATTCTGTGTCCGTGAATTTTTTGTTGTGACAGTGTTGTAGGATTTTTAAGCCATATTCTTGGCTTGCATTCACTGGATACCAATAGCACCCTCAGTTGTGACAACCAACGTGTTCTTAAACACTGACAAATGCCCTCTAGAGTGTCTGTGTGAATGCAAAGATGCCTTTGGTGGAGGGCCTTTGATGCAGCCTCACACCACACATCTGAGCTACCCCTGCCCGGCTCAGAGGACTCCCCAAAGTCAATCCTAGATGATCAGATGCAAGTGCAGATCTCCAGTTTTCATATCTTCCCCAGCTTGGAATCTCTTGATCTTCAACTCATTTAAATCCACTGTCCCTCTTTATTCCTGAACTCTCTCCACTGTGGGAATCTCTCCACTCTCATCTTTATCCCAGGACTGGGAGGTAGGAGAATAACCACCCCAGACAGCTGACCCCTTGTTGGGTTCTGCTCCTGAATTATTTGTATAAATTCTGCAAGGCTCAGTATGAGCCTATATCCAGCTCTGGACAGTGCAGACCTTAGACCTCTGGCTTCACAAAAGGCAGTCATGGGCTCTAGCATCCATATATGATCACCTCATCTTGCAGATGGGATGACTAACAGCAACTATGAAAGATCATCTTAATCCTTCTTTACATCTGAATTCCCATCATCATCATATTTACTCAGTACTTCCCATATACCAGGCTCTATGCTAAGTGCTTCATTTGCATTGTCTTACCTAATCTTTACAATGACCCCAACATATTCATGGCACCATTTATTTTATTTTATTTTATTTATTTATTTATTTATTGTGAAGCATATCTCATACATCCCAGTTGCCCTCAAAATTGCCCATAACCAGAGGTTTTTATTTATTATAATACTATTTAAAGGGAGTTTTCTTTTCTTTTTTTTTTTTTTTTTTTTTTTTGATTTTTCGAGACAGGGTTTCTCTGTGTAGCCCTGGCTGTCCTGGAACTCATTCTGTAGACCAGGCTGGCCTCGAACTCAGAAATCCACCTGCCTCTGCCTCCCAAGTGCTGAGGTTAAAGGTGTGCCCCACCACCGCCCGGCGGGAGTTTTCTTTATTATATTCCTTACTTCTAAAAATTGGTGGCACGTACCTTTAATCCCAGCACTGGGGAGAAAGAAGACAGACCTCTGTGAATTAGAGGCCATTATGGTACACAGGGTGAATTCCAGGCCAGCCAGGGCTACACAGTAAGACCCTGTCTAAATATATATATATATATATTTCTTTTGTTTTTGTTTGGTTTCTCTGTGTAGCCCTAGCTGTCTTGGAACTCAATCTGCAGACCAGGTTAGCCTCAAACTCAGAGATCCACCTTCCCTCTGCCTCCCGAGATGTATTATAGTCTTAATTCTACATATGAGTGCAGAGATTAGAGGACAACTTGCAGAAATTGGTTCTCTTCTACCATGTAGGCCCCAGGAATCCAACTGAGATCATCAGGTTTGGCTGAAAGCACCTTTAGCCACCAAGCCATTTCCCTGAAGCATCTCTTGAACTTCTGGCCTTCCTGCCTCCACCTTCCAAGTGCCAACCAAGATTGCAGGCCTGTGTGATCATGTCTGCGTAATGTGGCGCTGGAAATCAAGCCCAGGGCTTAGTGCATGCCAAGCAGCTACTATGGATAAACTACACCCCCATCTCCACTACTATTATTTATCAACTTTAGAGTTTCAGGAGATTTGTCACTCGGTAGCTCTAGTTGCTGGCCTTTAGCACCATCCTTTTCTAAAGTCACTCAGCCTCCAGTCCTGTTGCATCTTCCCAACTCCTCAGAAGGTTCAAAGCTCCAGTTACTTACCACACTAATTGGGATAGAGACTGCTTCTAGGTTGCCTGAAACCTCTCCCATCGTACTCCAGGCCCTCTCCCTTTGAATGCCTGTTCTGTGGAGGTGCTCTAAGGAAGGAGGGGCCAGTGGTTAGGAAGGAAGGACAGGGAGACAGTGCCTTCCTGGCCCTGATCTGTGGATAACTAAAGAACTGACCTCCAGGTCAGGACAAAGAGCAGGGCTAGGGTAGGCAGAGCCCAGTGGCCCCTCCTTCCTCCCTCCAGTCTGGTCCTATCTGCACCAGCACCTCCACTATCGATCCACCTTCCCAGAAAGCTCTCTGCACCCTGTCCCAGGCCGGCCAAGCCTGACTTGGCTCGAGGCCCTCACCTCGTCGAGCGGGCATTGAACCAGGAGATAGGAGAGCCCACTCCAGAGCACAGAGTCTGAGTATTTTCGGGGAAGAGGGTGAAGAGATGTGCTATAGGAAAGAAAATCCTTCTGGAGAGATGTGAGGGCGGTAGGGGGTGGGGGGTGTCTTCTGATGAAGGTAGGGGAAGTTCAAGGCTAGGACCACCCAGTTTGGACCAGGGAGGGCCCCAGCAGATTAGAGACCTGAGTAAGGCAGCCTTACAGGGTTGTAATTACTCCCAGAGAAACAGAGAAGACACCAACCCTAGGGTGCAAGAGGAAAGGAGCTTTCGCAGCCATCACTAGAAAAGAAAAAGGATAGCCCTTTTTAAGGAGTTTCCATGAGATCGTTCTTCAGGCGTTGCAATGTCCCCCAGGAAGATTTTCTCTGAGGCAGGCTTGGGAGAAAATTTAGACTTCATGCTGGAACCTCCAGCATCCAGAGTATGAATAGGGGATCCCAACCCAGCTCCCCACTCCCCCAGTCCCATCGGCGGGTGAGTCACCCGAGAGCTCCCTACATAGTCTTCAGGCGCGCGGCACGTACCAACGCGCGGCCGCAGGGGGAGGCAACGTGGCCGGCAGCGTGCCTCCAGCTCGGCGTCGGCCCAGCGGCGATCACAGAAGGAGAATCCTGAGGTTCCGGGAGTTGCATCGCAGGGCGGAGTCGGAGCCCTCTAGTTGTGCCCGCGGTGGCTCTGTACTCCATCACTGCGGGGGCGGTCCTCCCCCGCGCATTTGGTACATTCAGAGAGGCCAGGCCCAGCCCGGGCGGTACAATAGGGTTGGGCCGCGACCAGGACTGGGCCGGCGCGGGGCAAAGGAGCAGAATCGCGGTCGCGGAGGACCGATCTCGGGTAGCTGGCTCCTCAGAGCTTCTTTAGCCACCGGCCTCGACCTCTCCCACTCCGAGCGCGGCCGCCTCTGGGTCTTTGCTCGCTGGGCGGGCCGGGCGGGATGCGTCGCGGGACACTGGTCCTGGCCTCCGGCCGTCGCCGCCGCCGCGGCTGAGACCCTCCCCCAAAACCTCCAGTGACGCCGCAGCCATGGAGAGTGGCCCGCGTTTGGAGCCCGGCCCCGGCGCACCCGCAGGTAAGCCGGGAGCTACACAAGAGCGAGCCGGGAGGGAGGCCGAGTAGCCGCAGGGCGGCCAAGGATGGGGCTGGCGACTGGGCGGGGACCCCTCCCCCGCCGCGCCCTCTGACCACTTAGAAGTTTAAAAATAAAGGCTGCGGCGGCTGCCGCGGCTCGGGGCCACCGACGCATCTTCTGACAGCTGCCTCCTCCCCCCAACCTCCGCGCCGGGACGCACGGGGCATCAGGATCCGTGGGAACCCGGCTAGGGAATCGATGGGGTCACCCTTCTGCCGCAGCCCGGTGTCATCCTCTCTTCCCCACCCCCACTCTCCTTCGAGATCCACCCCAGACTCTGAAGATCCTCTTTTACTGAGCTGGAGTTGCTGTCTTCTCCATCCTCCTTGGGCACGTGTGACCGTAGCCCTAATGTGTGTGTTAGGGGACTAGATTCTTAGGTCTGGAACCATGCATACTCAAGCTAGGCCCTCGTACCCCCACGCCCAGGCCCTGGCCCAGACCTCGCCCCCACCCCATCCGTCCAGCTGCCGCGCAAAGGGCCTGTTGCTGTTGTGGGCCGACCAGGAGGGGAGGGAGACGAGGGGGAGGTCTTTAGCGGTGGCTGCCAAGTAACCCGCCGGATAAAGGCGAGGGGGAGGGGGAGGCGGTATTGTTTGGGGCGCGGGCGGGAGCTGGGGAGTGGGCCGCCTTCCCAAAAGCCAGGCCTACTTCAGAGCCCACCCAGTCTGATTTGGGACAGGAGTGACAGAGGTCTGCCGGCATCACGTCATTTCTCTGAGCCTGAGTCTGTAGAATGAAGTGAACGTTCTAGGATGGCACACCCGACATGCCACATCATTCCTTTAGACTGAGGTTTTTGGATGCTTGCACACACACACACACACACACACACACAGCCTCAATGTCCTAGACCACCAAAGCTCTCCTTTCCACCCCTCACCCCACCAGCCACCAGTGTCCTGGACTTCTCTGGGAGCAGCTGATGAGGGGGTGGGGACAGAATTCTGGTTGGGCCTGTGTTGGAGGGAGGGCTCCTTCTTCCTGGAAGGGGAGGGAGAAGCATGATTACTGAGGACCCAGGTCCTGATCCACTGACATAGTCATCCCCACACTCCCAGAGAGTCCCCAGCCTAATCCTGGGGTGTGGAGCCCAGTATGAGAGTATCTATAAGTATGGAGAGCACCCAGGATGAGGTGGGGCTGCTTGAGTGCTTGGCTGTGGGTGGGCTCCTCCCTGTGTCAGTGTGGGTGCTTGGAGGGGACCTGTGACATGTAAGAGGACACAGAAGAGTGGTGGGCCTCTGGAGGTGTGCAGACTGTGTTGGCAACACGGGTGGGTGGTTGGGTTTGTCTTGGCTCTGCGGAGCCTGAGAAGGGTCTCCTAGGGAGGCCCAGCCTGGTCTAGCCATCTGCTTACTGGTACTCTGCACCTGAGAGTCCTTGGCACTGGGGTGTGCACGAGAGCCCGAATGAGGGCAGGGACACAGCTTTCACCGTGGCTGGTTTATAATTAGGGCAGTTGGATGGGTGGCCCAGACTGCATATGGGGGCAGGGGTGGGATGCTTGGCTCTACTGAGGGCCGAGGTGAGTGCGGAGGGCCACTTGCAGAGGTCTAGATGAGAAGATTCTTCTATTCACAGGGATCCTGATGGAATTGAATGACAAGCTGGCTCAGGATCATGGCTTGTCTCTACACATTGAGAGTCTGAAAGTGACCGAAGCAACGGCTTCCTGGGAGTAAATAACAGCCCTGTAGCATGTGCGGGGAGAGTATGGGGCAATGGTCTAAGTCTCCAAGTGTTGATGACATGACCCTGCTCTCTTTGGGGGCTTAGTTGTACACCAAGCTGTAACAAACAGCATGGGGTAGAGGACAAGGGTGGCACCCCGTTTAGAGTCAGAAGGCCTGGATGGAAACCACAGACAGCTGTCTCCTGGCTACTCCTGCACTGGACCCGGGGAAAACAAGGAGCAGGGTTTGTGCTAGGAGCCTCTTGTGGTTGATGGGAGATGATGAACCTAAAGGAGGCTGGCATGCAGGCACCAGACACCCTCAGTAAAGTGTGATTACCATTATTGTGGTTAGGCTCATTACAACTGGTGCCAGCAGGGAGGCGTGAACTGTGGGGGAGGGCCTGGAATTGGGAAGCAGTTCAGAGTGTAGACGCTAGAATCGACGATGAATTCCACGATGTAACCTCTACTGTGTGATTCTTTTTTCTTTTTAAAGATTTATTTACTTATTTATTTATTATATGTAAGTACGCTATAACTGTCTTCAGACACACCAGAAGAGGGCAGGACGTCAGATCCCATTATAGATGGTTGTGAGCCACCATGTGGTTGCTGGGGTTTGAACTCAGGACCTCTGGAAGAGCAGTCAGTGCTCTTAACCTCTGAGCCATCTCTCCAACCCCCCCCCCCCCCCCCCCCCCCCCCCCGCTGTGTGACTCTTAACCCTAGTCTTAAATTTTCCCATCTAGAAAGTAAGAATAATGCTAGAAATGACCCCTCAGGGGCTCCAGGCCCTCTAACTTAGCCCCTGGCACACAGTTAGTACTCAGTCAATGCCAGCCTAGGTTTGTGTTTTATTGATATCATTTCTAATTCTGTCAGAGGTCTGAGGACCAGAGATGGGCTACCATTAGAATTAAAGAGGGGGGATCAGTGTAAATAGAGCAGAATACCAGGCGAGGGACATCTGGACAGATGTGAGGAGCTGGAGGGCATCTGGACAAGAGAGAGGCTGCTGTACCCGACGTAGGGCTGAGGCAGGAGGAGAGAAAACAGGAGTCAGATCTGTCACATTGTTCTGTAGCCCCACCATGTGACGCAGGGTGCTGGTTGTGCTGAGGTGGTGAACGCAGTCAGTCGGTACCTACTCTGACTTAGTGGGGGAGAGCTGAGTTCTCTGAAGGGCAAACACCATGGTTGCCTGCCAGCACAGTGCTGCAGAGTGTGGGCTTGGTTTGTCGCAGACCCCGCAGAAGTTGGGGAGACCGCCCCAGTGGACTGCAGATATCCATGCAACAGCCATCATGGTTGACGCCTCCCGCTGCCGGACTGTCCCCCTCACTGGACTGGTAGCCTCAGTAATGAGGCCTTTAATGAGCCTCTCATGTGCAGTCGTGCATATGCAAATGAGGAATAAGGGCACTAAGCCAGCTTGGCCCTTCTCCCCCTAAGGATGGCCACTGGCTATGAGCGGGGCAGAGGTGAGCAAAGGCAAAGGAACCGGAAGCTGAGAGCAGGGCCCC
The DNA here is from genome assembly GCA_019843815.1 of Montemys delectorum. NCBI lineage: Eukaryota > Metazoa > Chordata > Mammalia > Rodentia > Muridae > Montemys > Montemys delectorum. Next base: position 38,463 of record JADRCD010234348.1, read on the forward strand.
AGACGAGAGTGGAGGCGCTCAGAGCAGTTAGTGCAGGTCTCAAGTCTGACTGAGCTTCAACAGAGGACATAAGCAGCTGGGAATCATGTCCTTGGGTCCCCTCTGGGCCGGGGAGGGAGTCAGAGAGGCAGCCTTAGATAATGTAGCTTTGTTGGCTGGTGGTAGCTCTGCCTGGCACCCCGGGGCACAGCCTCCAGTGTTTCCTCCATCACCTCTCAGCTGCAACTCTTCCCCAAGGGAAATGGGGAGCTTGAAGTAGGGAACACGATATTGTTTCTCCTCCTCGGTTGTCAGGGGAGACGTGGACCTAGGAAAGGAGGTGATTCCTTGGATCCCCAAACTCCCATTTCTTGTTCCCGTCCCCTCACCCACCATTTGTTCATGACCCTCACTGTGCCAGGCAGTGGCCTCTTTCATTTGTTCCTCAGGACAGTCCCAGGAGGAGGAGGGTTACAGATTTTCTCCCCTTTTTATAGATGAGCCCCAGAGAGGTAAGGTTGCTTGCCCAAAGCCACGTAGCTTTATACAGAGTGATCATGACCACGCAAGCCCGTGACAGAGTCTGACCCACTTCTTTTCCAGAATATACTTCTGTGGGCCTTGTGGTCCCTGATGCCCCGGCTCATTTTCCCTTGCAGATAGACACTGGTCACTCATGGGTTCCCTGTGAATCCTGTCAGGTTGGAGACTGGGCAAATTGGACTCAAGTGGTGAATGATAGTCTAGCCTAAGTTCTCCAGGCTGTGGGCTGGGGCTGAGGGAGGGACGTGGTGGAGCCTGGGCCGCTGGATGGGGTCATTTCCTGCCGCCTAAAATAACAGGAAGTGGGTGCTCCTGATTGGAGGCTAGGAAACAATGGCCGCCAGTGCTGCCAGGGAGCTCCTTCAGAGCCTCCGTCTCACTAAGGCTACCTCTGGGGAAGGCTGGCCTTTCCCCGTGTCCTACAACTTGCCTAGTTCCTCCAGGCCAGGCTATGTTGCTCTTAAGAAACACCTGTCCCGGCCCAGCATCCAGGCATCCCCCAGGCGTTGTCCTTCCTAGCCACCCCCCTCTCCCTGCCCAGATCTCTGCAGGAGAGAAACCTGGGAACCTCCCTGCAACCCTCCAACCCCCATAGCAGTGAGAGTCAGTGGGCACAGTTAACCTGACTACAAACTCCACCTTTACTTTTCACCTACTGTGTGGCTTTAACAAGCGTCTAAATTCTCAGAATCTGCTTTTCTAGTTTGTAAAGTGGGGTAATAGTGTACTAATGGAAACAAAGATAGAGTGAACTAATGGAGTTATGTACTTAGCTGGACGTGGCACAAGCCTTGTGTATGTTTCTGTGCATGTGAGGTTCTGAACCCCAAGTCTCTTTCCTGAGAGAGACACAAGAGTGTCTTGACCATCATTGTGTGTGCCCTTGTCTATGTGGTCTGCTTTCTCTATTGGGTCCTCTCTCTGTCTCTCTGCCTCTGTGCCTGCCCTCCCCTCTTCTATCTCTCTGTCTCTCTCCTGTCTCTCTCTGTCTCTGTCTGTCGTCTGTCTGTTTCTCTCTCTCTCTCTGATGTGTATACCCGTCTTTCTCTGTTTGTCTTTGCTCTCACCCTGCCTGTCCTCATCTGTCGGGTCTAATGTTGACACCTCAGAAGCCATTGCCCGACCTGGAGATACTTAGCTGTCTGTCCTGCCTCCTTTGTCTGCATCACGCTCCCAGCCTCCCTACTGCTCCCCTCCCAGGCTCTCACCTGACAAACTGCTCTGCCATGGAGATGGATCTCCCTTCCACTCCTTGGTCTGGGGCCTCACTCCCTGCCTCCTGTTGGCCAGCCTGGGCAGGAGCCTGTCTACCCTGCATTCCTGAGCTCTTAGCTCAGGGCCTGCATGCCCCACCTGCACCCTTCACTTTTGTGGGGGAACCTCCCTGGGGGAGCCAAGGAGTCACTTCCTTCTTAGGGAACAGACAGGAGCCTGAGGAAAGGATGTCAGGGCACCAGGCAGGCACAGCATGACATAAGATTTTGTCATCAGGCAACGTGGGGTTCAAACCCTGCCCCTAACATGGCCACGCTATTCAGTATGACTAACAGTTAACTTACCTAGAAAAGAGTTGGGGATATTTAGTACTTTCCCTTTAGGATAATTACGAGAATTGAGTGACATAAGAGCACATGGCTTAGGACTTGGCAGAGGACTGCAGGGCCTTCATACGGTCATGACATTGAGGGTTTAGAGAAACATCTCTGCCTGGAAGCACCTTGGAAGTCTTACTGTCTACTCTTTTTTTTTTGCTTTTTGATTCTTTGTCTGTTTTGGGTTGTTGTTTGGTTAGTTGATTGTTTTGCTTTTGTTTTTGTTTTTTTTCAGACAGAGTTTCTCTGTGTAGTCCTGACTGTCCTAGAAATCATTCTGTAGACCAGGCCTCGAACTCAGAAATCCCCCTGCCTCTGCCTCCTAAGTGCTGGGATCAAAGGTGTACACCACCACTGCTCTGCATTTGCTTTGTGGGTTTTCAGGGTTTGTTCGTTTGTTTGTTTTTTCAAGACAGGGTTTCTCTGTGTATCCCTGGCTGTCCTGGAACTCACTCTGTAGACCAGGCTGGCCTCAAACTCAGAAATCCGCCTGCCTCTGCCTCCCAAGTGCTGGGATTAAAGGCATGCTGGCGCCACCACCACCCGGCTTTACTTTGTGTTTTAAGACAGGGTTTCTTGTGGCTGAGACCAGCTTTGAACACTTGAGTCTCCTGCCTTACCAAGTGCTGGGACTATAGGCATGTGCTACCATGCCTGGGTGACTACACATTGTATAAGTAGTTTCCCACATATGTCCATCCATCCATCCTTTCATCTGTCCGTCTGTCCATCCATCCATCCACATGTTTAGGTGTTCACTGATAGGACCCAGAGTTCCCACTGTATGTGGGCCATGTCCTGTATGTGCTGCAGAGAGGGCTAAGGCTCAGCCTCCCAGTGAGTTTTTCCACTAAAGTGGAGATGGCAGGCAGGCAGAAAAGTGAGGCTGAGGTCAGAGCTGTAAAGGACCGTTGGCCCAGTCGGAGTTAGGGTAGCAGGAACCTGTCTGAAAGGACTTCGAGTAGGTAGCTCCCCCATCGGCAGTGGGACTGCAGTGGGCCCACTGGGGACTTGACCCCCATCTCTCAGCAGACCCCGATGGTGTCACAAGGCCATTTAGGGGCTCCTGGAAAGAAGGGACTTTCTGACATCACCACACAACCAGATCCTGCACCTTTGCCCTGCAAATGTTTTTTTGTGCCAAGAAATAAATACAAATTATCTACTGCTTATCCAGTTCTTAGCAAATACTTCTGGTGGATATCAACATAGCAGAGGAAAACTGGCAGTGGCTGAAACCTCCCAGCCTGGCACAGTCCAAAAGCAAGATAAAGTTAAGTAACCTAAGATCATATTTGATTGAGGTGAATAATCAGAAAAGAATCAACCATATTGTATAGATAATTAACTGGGGAATTAATTTGGCTTAACACAAGTCGTTCCAGATAATGCCATCCTGGTGACATTTTGTCAGGGTTGGCAGAATTCTGAGGGAATATTTGTATTCAGGGTCAGTAGCCTGCCAGGTCACGAAAGTGGTTCCAAGCGTCCTGTTTGCCTCTTGAGAAGTTTTTCTTGTTCAGCTGTTGGAGTAAACATTCATTATTTTTGTGAAAGTCTACCTGAGTGCCTTTGTCCAGGGAGCCGCCCAAACTCTGTTATGATGGGAGTCTTTTCTTACCTTCGATGTTTATCATTTCAAAATACATAGCCACATAACTGTTTGTTTTTGGTTTTTTGGTTTTTTTTTTTTTTTTTTGTTTTTTTTTTTTGGTTTTTTTTTTTGTTGTTTTTTTGAGACAGGGTTTCTCTGGCTGTCCTGGAACTCACTCTGTAGACCAGGCTGGCCTCGAACTCAGAGATCCGCTGGCCTCTGCCTCCCAAGTGCTGCACCACCACTGCCTGGCCCAACTGTTTGGTTTTTGTTTGTTTAATTCCCTTTCTTTTGACAGGGTCTCTCTATTATATACCTCTGGCTGTTGTGAACTTGCTATGTAGTCCTGGCTATCCTGGAATTTGCTGTGTAGACCAGGCTGGCCTCGAACTCACAGAGAGGTGCTGAGATGAAAGGCATATGCCACCACATCCAGCAGATCCGTTCTTGTTCTTTGTGTTTCCTTCACATGCACCTGCTCTAGGCTAGGGTGGCCTCTTGGCGTGGCATTTCATTGTCATTCAAAGTGCTTTGTGAATGTCTCCTTCAACGTGGCATTGTTGTAGTTGCTGCTGATGGAGCTTCGAGCAGAGCAGATGTGGCCCCTCCCAGTCTAGGAGGGAAGAGCCACACAGCAAAGCTTGACAGTCTGACAGCACTCCAAAGAGAAGCTGTGAATCCACTGCTGTATGTAATAAAGGATTTTGTGCCGAGGAATGCCCCTCAGAGGAAATGGCAAATGAGAAGCACGAGGAAACAGTGAAAAGAGGGAAAGGAGCACACGCAAGTGCCCTGTGGCAAGAAGGAGCTTGGATAGTTATCAGACTTTAAAGAAAGGTCTGTAGGTAGAGTTGAGTGGACAAGAAGGGATTTAAAGGGCTAGTGGAAGAGGGAGCTGGCTTTTAGACTTCCGTCAGACTTGGGGACTGGCTCCAGCCTCTCATGTGTATCCTTAGAACAGCAGGACACCATTGAGGTTGCAGATGTTCAAAGGGGAGCAGAGTAGGGATGGGTGAGGTGGAGAAGGACTCTGCACTCCTCCAGGTAAGAAATGGTGATGCTTTCTGCCAGGGTGGGGCTCCTTCACTTACCAAGTGTTTATGGGGCATTTAGGTCCCCAGATTTGTTGGTGCTGGAGATAAGACAGTTGTCCCCCTTGGGGATCATAGGTCAGCAGTGGGGATGTTGTTAAGATGGGGTTTGTGAGTCAGATGCGTTGGTGTACACGTTGTCCCAGGTTTTCAGGAGACCAAGGCAGGAGGGTGGCTGGAATTTTTGAGGTTGACATATCAGGACCCTGCATCTAAAAAGAGGCTTTCTGTGGTGACAGTTCTAGAAGATCCTGCTTAGCCAGGGACGTCAGATCTCACTAACCTCTGCCCCTTCCCACCCTCCTGCCTTGGAATAAAATGATTTTACCAAATGTAAATAAAGAAAATAGGTGACTTGAGAGACGGCTCAGTGGAAATTCTCCTTGCTGCTCTCCTAGAGGACCAGAGCTTGGTCGCAGCATCGTTGTCAGCTAGTGTACAACTGCAGGAAAAAGGGAAAAAGAGAAGTTTGATGTCACAGGACTGGAACCCCAGTTACTCAGCGGTCTGGAGCAGAACTATCAAAATTTCAAGGCCCATCTGGGCTCTAGAGTGGGTTCAAAAGTCAGGCCGGGCAAATTAGTGAGGCTCTGTGTCAAGATAAAAGTCATAAAATCTGAGGACACAGTGTAGTGGTAGAAGAGTACTTGCTCAGTGTGTCAGAGGCTCCGGGTTCAAGCCCTAGTACTAAAAAACAAACAAAAATGCTCTTAATGCTTACGTAAAATGTAGTTTGCTCTTATATGTGTATGATGTGTGACATAGCATTCTGTGGGATTCAGGGATGAAACTCAGGTTACCTTGAGGCTTGTTCAGCAAGTGTGTATTTACCCACTGAGCTATCTCACTGGCCCTCTGTAGTTTTAAATCAAGGCAGACCTCACTGAGGCAGGAGACAAGTAGGGGGTTAGGGGATGAGCCTAGTTGTATCTGGGGTCAAGACTTTCCTACAGAGGATTTGCCAAGTTGCAGCCCCAGGCAGAGGGGGATAAGGAACTGTGGCTGGAGGGACTGAACTCCAGGAAAAGGGGGAAGGGGGATGGTATCCAAGAAGTAACAGAGGGAGGGGGCATCCTGGAGAGCCATAGACTGGGGTGGCCACTTGGGGTTCTCATCTTCATGAGATGGGGTGTGTTCCGGGGATTTCAGGGAAGTCATGATGTGATCTGACTTACTGTTAATCCATCTCCCCTGCTGTTGTGTTGAGACAAGAACTAGGGGGTGGAACAAGGAATGGAACTGGGCTGGGCCGAGGCGATAGAATTGGGGGTTGTGAAAAAGTGATCCAACTTGGGGTGCATTTTGAAAATAAAGGCCCACAAGATTTGCTGGGATTAGACAGTCTAAAATGACTCCCAGAGCTGAGAAGCTTCAATAGCTGAGCTGGGAAGAACTGAAGTGAGGGCGTGGCTAAATGTGGAGCATCTATGAAACATCCAGGGTGTCGGGTAGGGAGTTACAAGACTGAAACTGGTCCTCCGGGGAGATGTCTGGGCTGGAGAAACAAATTTGGTTGCTGTCAGCACAGGGATGATGTCGGATGACATCACCTCAGAGTGTGGGGACAGAAAAGGTAAGCTCCTGACAGGCCTGGGGCACACAGCAGCATGGAAAGGTTAGAAAGTCAGGGAGGGGCTGACAGACAGAGACACAAGTCCCAGCCGGCAAAGCAGCAGGAAAGTCCAACCCTGAAATCTGTCGTCTCCGCAGCCCCGGACGAGACAAGGACTTCAAGGAGCACCACAGGGTTGCTTGTGTCTGTGTGGCCAGTAAGAATGAGGAGACAAGTAACCAGGGACTTATCGGCCTGGAGGTGCCTGCTGACCTCTCAGAGAACAGGGTCAAGGCCCCGAGCGAGGGAAGGCCAGACCTGGAGGAGGTCTGGCAGAGGGGAAGTGGATGGCTTCTTCAGGACAGGTGTCGATCGCTCGAGGAGGCAGAAATGGTGTCCCCAGTTAGCATTTGAACCAGCAACTCAGTGAGGACCCAAAGGCTCAGGGTTCCCACACAGAAGGATCAGCCTGTTGACTCTACAGCCAGAAACCTTGACGGCATCTGATGCCCCACTCCTCCCGGCTTCTCTGCCTCTCAGTATTTGGGCCCCACTTAGATACTCACAGTCTTACCTGGTGGGTGTGATTTGCCTGGGTGTAGACAAACACCCGCCTACCAATTTCCCTGCAACATCTGTTAGCACATACAGGTGCCTGAGGAAGGAAACGACATAAGCCTCACCCTCAGCCTTTAAGCTTAGACTTACCCACCCAAGCTTTGGCCTCAGACAGCTCTGGGTTCAAATCCTCCCCCAGCAAATCCGGAGCAAATCCTTTCATGGGAGGACCTTTGCTTGCCCCTTGGAGTGAGCAGCCAGGCGTCACTGTGTGGATGCCACCAGTGCTGTGGAGGGAGGTAGTGAAGGAATTGGCACCCGGCTAGGAAGGGACCAGGTACATCTCAGGCTGGTGTGAAGTGAAGAGCTGGGTCACCTGCCATGGGGCCTGTGGGGTTCAGGGTTATGAGGGAAAACATTTCTTCAGCTTGGGCTCTTGCCTGCAGCCCAGGAAGTGGAAGAGGAGAGAGTAAGGGAGGAAGGTAGAAACTGGGGTGGTAGGATAATTAACTACCTACCATCCATCCCTCATACTGGTCTACATTGATGCTAGAGGTCTGTGCAGAAGGGCCAGGACTAGTGGTTCTCAACCTTCCTAACGCTGGGACCTTTTAATACAGTCCCTCATGTTGTGCTGACCCCCCCCAAGCATAAAATTATCTCATTGCTACTTCATCACTGTAATTGTGCTAGTTATGAATCGTGATGTAAGTATCTGATATGTGACCCCTGTGGACATCACAACCCATAGGTTGAAAACTGCCGGCCTAGGCTCTGCCAATGACTCTGGGGTTCAAATCCACATTAGGTCCCTTACAAGCCACATGATCTCAAAGTTGGATGTGGTAGCACATGCTTGGAATCCCAGCACCAAAAAACAGAAGGCCAGAGGACAGCAGTTCTCATTAGGCTAGGCTAGACCTCATAGCGAGACCCTGTCTCAAAGGAAACAAAAAGAGCCAGGCAGTGGTGTCGCCCGCCTTTAATCCCAGCACTTGGGAGGCAGAAGCAGGCGGACTTCTGAGTTCCAGGCCAGCCTGGGCTACAGAGTGAGTTCCCAGACAGCCAGGGTTACACAGAGAAACCCTGTCTCAACAAACCAAAAAAAAGAAAGGAAGGAAGGAAAGAAGGAAAGAAAGAAAGAAGGAGGGAAGGAAGGAAGGAAGGAAGAACAGGTCATGTAAAGTAAGTATAGCTTTACATGTAGGATGCATTCAGTAAAACATGAATATTAATGAATATTGTTGGTGGTATATGCTTTTAAGCCTTAGTACTTTGGAGACAGGCAGGAGAATCTCTATAAGTTTGGGGCCAGCCTGGTCTACATAGCTAGCCAGAACAGAGGACAGCCAGTGCTACATAGAGACCCAGTCCCCTCCCACCTCTATTCATATATATATGATACACACACACACACACACACACACACACACACACTCATGCTTGTGTGAATCTCAGTGGCCAATTTCCATACTTTATAGAAGAGCAGCTGTAGCACACAGCAGGTTTGCAACAGTTCAAAGTCACTGAGTCTTCAGGAGAGCCAGGATCCATGCTTGGATCATCTGGCTTTGAGCCCAAACCATTAGATTCCTCCCTCTTAGATGAGGATATGTAGAATCCCAAAGACAGTTTCTGGGTGTCTCCTCCCTACCAACAGTTTGTCCCAGGGATGAGGAGTTTACACCTGAGAAAGCCAGAGTTCCTAGAACAGAGGACTGAGTGTGGCAGGGGTCCCCAGGAAGAATGAAGAAGTTTCCTGTGATACTGCCTGTCCCCCTCAGTACTGTGTCCTCACTAACTCCCTAAGTGGCCAGACAGTCCCAGTAGATGACATAAGGGCTCAACCTGAAAAGAATTCTCTGGGCAAGCTGGAGGTGACATAAGTCCTACAGAGAGACGGGTGTAGGCTTGACTTTACTGGGTTCCTTGAACTCACTTCACACATAGGAAAACTGAGGCTTGGAGTGTGAGTACCCTCTGTCTTTGTTGTTGTTGTTGTTGCTTTGTTTTTCGAGACAGGGTTTCTCTGCATAGCCCTGGCTGTCCTGGAACTCACTCTGTAGATCAGGCTGGCCTCGAACTCAGAAATCCACCTGCCTCTGTCTCCCAAGTGCTGGGATCAAAGGCGTGCGCCACCACTGCCCAGCAGGCTAACATGTTTTTAATCTGTCCTCTGGTGTAGTGTTTAGCACACTCTCTCTGAGGCAGGCTGGTCTAGAGTTTGCTGTGTAGCCAGGCTGATGTGTTTGCAACACTTCTCCCTCAGCTTTCCAAGTGTTGTGGAGTTACAGTTCTGTGCCACCATGCATGGGTGTGTGGCTCTAACACAGGCTTACTTCAAACTCATTATGTACTCAAGCTGGCCTTGAACTCACAGCACTCCTCCTGTCTTAGCTTTCCTAATATTAAAGGTGTGTGCCACCACAATGTTTTGCAATATTCATATCTGTGGGTTTTTTTGGTTGTTTGGTTGGTTGGTTTTGTTTTGTATTGGAGACAGGTTTTCTCTGAGTAGCCCTGGCTATCCTGGAACTTACTCTGTAGACCAGGCTGGCCTCAGATTCACAGAGATCCACCTGCCTCTGCCTTCTGAGTGCTGGGACTAAAGGTGTGTGCTACCACTGCCCACTGCCCAGCTCCTATATTCATACCTTATTCATCTTTTTTTTTTAAGATTTTTTTTTATGTATATGAGTATTTTGTCTATGTATGTGTACTACATGAGTGTGTCTGGTGGCTGTGGAGGTCAGACAGGGTATCAGATGGTTATGAGCCACCATATGAGTTGTGGGAACTTAACCCAGGTCCTCTGCAAGAGCAACAAGTGCTCTTAACCACTGAGCCATCTCTCCAGCCTTAAATATTCATATTTTTAAAGAACAAATATAAGGATGAGTAGGGAGAAAAGGTTGCAGACAGACAGACATATCTATGGCTGGCTGTCTACCACACTGACAACTTTGGCAGTGCAAATATCCCACAGGTACCATGCCTTTGCCCTTCCTCTTGGCTGGCCCCATGTGCCCGTCCTGGTCTACTCTGTGAACCAGACTTTGGGTTGGAGAGTGTGACTCGAGGCAAATAGGATGGATGGGCAGCAAGATGGCTCAATGGGCAGAGCACCAGCCTCAGAGCCTGGTAACCTGAGTTCTGTCACCAGGATCCACACAATGGAAGGAGAAAGCCAAACCTCACAAGTTCTCCAACCTCCACACACACTGTGGCATGTCTCCTCATACATACCCACACCCACATACACATAAGTGAATAAATATAATTTTGTTTAAAAAAGGAAGAGAAAGAGAGGCCCATTTTGGTGCTATAAACTTGTTCTCTGTTTTTCCAACGCCCCATGTTCCATCAGGCCCTTTGCAACCAGCTCTTCCCTGCCAGACGCTTTCCTTGCTCTGCCAACTCCACCTCACCTTTCTGATCACAGCTCAGCGGACACTTGTTCATGTTCAGGTTAACCATGTCAGCTGAGCTATGCTGTATGTTGCTCTTCCTCTCTTCAGCCATGTGTCTGCCCTACTGGAGGCTGAGCTCCCTAGAGGCAGGAATCCTGACTCTCCTCTCACCATATGCCATTATCTGGAATATACTAGGCCTGGCACATGGATAGAATATCTGTGAATGAATCAATGAGTCCCCTGGACAGGGCAGATTGCTGTGTGAACTGACAGTATATGTGTAAACTCTGACCCTCCCTCCTCTCTTGTACTGATCTTTCAGCTGTGTTAGCCAGGATCCCCCAAGAGCCAAGACCTTCTCCAGAAGGTGACCCTTCCCCTCCTCCACCACCAACACCGATGGTTCCTGACACTCCCCCGGACACACCTCCTGCCATGAAGAATGCCACTAATCCTAAGCAGCTCCCACTGGAACCAGGGAACCCCACTGGGCAGCTCTCACCTCAGCCAGCTCCCACCCAGGAAGAATGCCCATCCTCAGAAGCAAAGAGCAGGGGACCCACCCCCACAGCCACAGGACCACGGGATGCCAAGCCCTCTCGAAGAAGCAGCCAACCGTCCCCAACCACAGTGCCAGCCTCTGACAGCCCTCCTGCCAAGCAAGGTGTGTGATGTCCCCAGTGTCAGACCCTGTGGGTGGCTCACATTGCCACCCTGTGGGAGTCCTCCTTGCGTGGTGGAGGACAAGGACAGAAAGGTGGTGGGGTGGGGTGAGGCCTGGAAGGAAAGCCTGAAGCCAGTTTCCCCAGGAGACCTTTTGACTCTCTTCTTCTCTCTGCTTAGATGTGAAGAAGGCAGGAGAGAGACACAAGCTTGCCAAAGAGCGCCGAGAAGAGCGGGCCAAGTACCTGGGTGAGTGTTTGTGGAGCGTTAATCGGCTCATCGACATTCCCCACCCTCCCGTGAATAAATACTACAGACCCTTCTGGAATACCATGTGTGTGCTGCTCTCACTTAATCCACTCAGCACATTTTGAGGAAGAATCAGGTGGGAAAAGATGGCATCACTTGCCTAAGAGCTAGTGAGCAGCTAAGATTCAGACCCGGACCCTGTATCCTACCTCCAATCTGTGCTCTGAACCAGTGATTCTCAATAGCAATACATATCCTGTATATCAAATATCTACGTTATGATTGATGAGAGTAGCAAAAGTATAATTAGGAGGTAGCAGTGAAATAATTTTACTGTGGGGGGGTCACCACAACATGAGATGTTGCACCATTAGGAAAGTTGAGAGCCACTGTTCTTTACCACCATATACCATATGTTGAAACTGCCCAGTTGGCCTCCAAATCGTGTATAGGGGTAGGGTGGGGTGTCACACTGATAAACTCATTTACCCTCCAGCCAGTGGGGGAGACATTTCCCTAGGCCTATCTTCATGGAAGCCCTGAAATAAGAATGGGGCATCTTGAGAGTGGAGGCTTCACAGAGACAGGCAGGGAAGGGACAACCCAGGGCTGAGGTAGCTGACCGCAGCGTCAGCCCCAGGCCTGCTGCAGAACCCATCAGGTCATGCCCCTTCATTCCCACCTTAGCGGCCAAGAAGGCAGTGTGGCTGGAGAAGGAGGAGAAAGCCAAGGCGCTCCGGGAAAAGCAACTCCAGGAGCGCCGCCGACGGCTGGAGGAGCAGCGGCTTAAAGCCGAACAGCGCCGGGCTGCCCTGGAGGAGCGACAGAGGCAGAAGCTTGAGAAAAACAAGGTATGGTCTTAGCGATCTCAACAGAGTTCCTACAGGTCTTCAGGTCTACATGCACGAGTTTCCAGCGTATATAGAGTCCAGTGTATGTGGAGTAGTGAAGTGCACATCCACACCCACCATACATGTCCCCATGTGTTCTAGTAACCCCAATTGCATTCTCTGTGACTCTGTCCCTGTGTGACAATGTCCACACAGATGCATCTGCTCCCACATGTGCCTGTGACACATCCATCACGTGGATAGAACCTAGTTTGAGCATTGTTGAGGCTTTGAAAGACATAATAGTCTAGTCCTGTCTGGTAGCCTCAGCCAAGAAGGAAATCAGGGCGTCAGGATTGGAACCCTCATCAGTACTAGGGAGACATGACCCTGCCCAGGAATCCCAGGCAAGGAGAGTCCCACCCATCATCAGAGAAGCAACTCATACACCCAGGAAGTGACTCAAGCCATGGAAAAAAAAAAACTCTCCAAGAACGTGGATAGGGATCTATCACACATGGGCTTGAATCACAGCCAAGTCAGTAACTTTGGTTGCCTGTAGTGAGTCAGGAAGAATTTAGGATTGGGGAGGACTTTCCCCAGGTACAATGGTGGGTCCTGAACCCAGACCTTTTCCCCATCGGCCCCTAGGAGCGCTATGAAGCAGCAATCCAGCGATCAGTGAAGAAAACGTGGGCTGAAATCCGGCAACAGCGCTGGTCCTGGGCAGGGGCCCTGCACCACAGCTCCCCTGGACGTAAGACCAGTGAGTGGGCTGGAAGTGCTGGCGGGTGGGTAGGCAGGGCTGGGGAAAGAAACACTACACACAAGGCGTTCACTACTCCCTGCAGCAGGTGTGTCTTGCTTCATGTGACTTTTATCTTCTGGCATGGTCTGTAAGCCAAATCATCCTTTCCTAAGGACTTCCACTATCAAGCCAGAAATGGATTCTCTCCTCTTGGTTTGCTCCTCAAACCTCTGTCGTCTTAGGAGTTGCTAAATGCTTCACTCCTGTCAGTTACTGTTCGTTGATGATATATATAAATATATATATGAAGTCATATATGTGTGTATGACTTTAGTGCCCCCTGCAGACCTGGGTACTTAAAGAGAACTGCCATCCTCTCTTTTGGAAGGTAGTTGTTTTTTTTGTTTTTTTTGTCGAGTTTTCTTAATAGGTACATTCTGGATTTTGGTCTGCTTCCTTGCTGGCATGTATATACCACTGTGCTTGGCTGTTTTTATACAAGGACAAGGTTCTGTACTTCATGTATCTCGCCTGCTGTGTGTGCTCCTCGATGTCTTGTGTAGCCCACTCTGTGAGGCTATTGTTTTGGGATTTGCATACCTCAGTGAGGACTCGTAAGTCAGACTTAGGTTCAAACTCTGACCTTGTGTGACCTTTAACTCCTCACTTTCTTCATGTGTAAAATGGGGGAATCACAGCACTACTTGCCTCCAAGGTTGTAAGTAGATGTTTGGAGGATCAAGTGAGGTGACATGTATGGGGTGCCTAGCACAGTGCCTGGCCCATGGTAAGCAGTCAACTGTCATGTTAGGTTACTTCATATTTCCGCCTGTGCGTATATCACACGTTTCTCTCTCTGTGCATGTCTACTTACATGCGTGCATGCATCCATCACTGCGTATGCCTGTATTTGCATGTCTTTGTCTCTGTGTGTCTGGGCAAATGTGTGGGTATGTGGATTTGTGCAAGCAGCCGTCAACTGTGTAAGCCTTCTGTTTAGGAGTGTTTCTGCATTGTCCTGGTATGTGGGTGTTGTATCCATAGCGCCTTGGCTGGGCAGTGTCAGCAAGTGCCAGTGCTGGGTGGTTGTGTGGAGGGGTGCAGCACCCAGCCCTAGGCAATGGCTTCCTTTGGTCTGACCAAGAAGGCTGTAGTTCTAGTTTCCCATCTCCTCCCTCTGCTCCTTTTCCATTGGCTCCCTCAATCAAGGTTGTTTCTGATCATCTCCCTTGTCCCCTCCCTCTCCCAGGGCCAAACCAAGCCCCTTTCCCATCCTAGCCTGCCCGCTCCTTCCTCCCCCACCCTGCCCTCAGAGCATCCTGCATGGAAGGCCTCAGTGCCCCCCCTGGTTCCCGTCTGGCCCGGCCCTAATGCCGTGTCTTTTCCCCTCCAGGTGGGAGCAGGTGCTCCGTGTCGGCAGTAAACCTGCCCAAACACGTGGACTCTATAATCAACAAGCGGCTCTCAAAGTCCTCTGCCACGCTCTGGAACTCCCCCAGTAGAAGTAAGAGAAGGCTCAGCCTTCCCCCTCCAGAGCCCCTTGTAGCCAAGCCCCCCCCCCCCCCAGAGCTCATCAAGAATGCTCATCCCTGGAGCCCTCCCTATTACTCCAGGTCCAGCCCTGCTCTGTTCCACCCAGGGCTCTGTGCCCTTTAGGGGAGCCAGCATTTGCATCTGGACCCCCAGGACATAGCAGTGTCCTGTAGGAGAGATAGAGGACAATGGCCTAGAGGACAGTAAGCCTGGCAGGGGCCTCAAGAGAAGGTTAGGCTAGGGGCTGGGGTGGTAATGGGCAATCGACTTTCTCTCCAACCACAACTAGTTGGCCTGGGTCAACCTTAGACAGTTGGCTTCGCCCCCATGCGTCAGGCTAGCCTGGATACTAGGGCGAGGGTATTCTGGCTCCACCCTGGAGGGCCATGCAACCCTGCCATCTCTGCCTTTAGAGCACCTGCTTTGGCCTTGGCTGGGTCCAAAGTTGGGACCAACCAAGGTGGCACAGCTCCTGCGTTCCCACCATGCCCCGGTGCTCACATATGAAAGAACCATGGTTAAAGTTATTTATAAAGTTTCTCCAGCTTTTATTTGGTTGCTCTGTTGCCAAGCAACCAAATCAGCTGCTGTACCAACCCCACCTGACTGAAGCTTAAAAATAACCCAGCAGCTGAAGGGACAGAGCGGGGTGGCCTAGGGCAGCCAGGCCTCTAGCTGCCTCTGTCTCACACTCCTAACGCCTGGTTGGAGGAGCACAAGGACCCTCACTGCCCCAAATCCAAGAAGCATGCCTCCCCCAGGCCAGCATGAAAACAGGAGAGGCAGGCCCTACTGTGGGACCTGGGAGAGGGCAGTTGGGTCTTCCCTAGATCCTATTATGGCTCCTTCCTTTGCTCACAGTTTTGAGCCCTCTCACCTGGGGAGACTGGTAGGAGGCACTCCTAAAGTGGATGCAGGGTGTTGGCCTAAGGAGGTTTTGTTTTGTTTTTTCCTGGTATTGGGAATTGAACCTAGGGCCTCTTGCATGACAGCCAAGCGCTCTACCTTTGAGATATATTCCCAGTCCCTCGCTCAGTGTGTTGTTGCCTGTGTCTGCAAAAGGAGCACCAGATCTTATGAAAAAATAAGCGTGACCACGCGTGACTTGGGGTGGGGTAACAGTCCTCTTGAGAGTCCTTGGGCTCATTGTGGGTTCACTGCCTAGTCTCCTCCACTTGTGCCTTCTCCTGCGTTGACCTGCTCTGTTTGGTGTTCTCCCCCCAGATCGCAGTCTGCAGCTGAGCGCATGGGAGAGCAGCATTGTGGATCGTCTGATGACGCCCACCCTCTCCTTCCTGGCTCGGAGTCGCAGCGCGGTCACACTGCCCCGCAACGGCAGGGACCAGGGTAGGGGCAGCGGCCCTGGGAGACGCCCCACGAGGGCCCGGGCAGGGGCCAGCCTCGCGCCCGGGCCACACCCCGACCGCACTCATCCCTCTGCAGCCGTGCCAGTGTGCCCGCGCTCAGCCTCCGCCAGCCCTCTGACGCCTTGTAGCGCCCCTCGGAGCGTGCACCGCTGCACCCCGTCCGGGGAGCGCCCAGAGCGGCGCAAGCCTGGCGCTGGTGGCAGCCCCGCACTGGTGCGCCGCCGGCTGGAAGCCACGCCGGTGAGTGGCAACAGCTAAAGTGGGAACAGGGTGCCTCTAGCCTGGAGTGCGGGCGCTGCTAACTTCCTCCTCCTCCTCCTCCTCCTCCTCCTCCTCCTCCTCCTCCTCCTCTTCCTCCTCCTCTTCCTCCCCCCTCCTCCTTCCATCCATCCTTCACCTCCAGGTGCAGAAAAAGGAGAAGAAGGACAAGGAGCGGGAAAATGAGAAGGAAAAGAGCGCCCTGGCCCGCGAACGGAGCCTCAAGAAGCGCCAGTCGCTGCCAGCGTCCATCAGACCCCGGCTCTCCACGGGTGCTGAGCTCAGGTGGGCGGGGCTCCGCACCTCACCTGGACATTCGGTCTGTCAATCAATCCCAGATAATTTTAAGTTACTGAAGAGCAGATTTTTCCATTTTCTTGTCTCTTCATTTTTTTGTCTTAAATTTTTTTTTCCCCATTGGGACACTCTTCAACTCTTGAGCCCTCACCATATTTTTACCTACATGAGTTTAGTACTAGAAATAGATTCCCCGGCCTCCTGCATGCTAGGCAAGCACCCCCATCACTGAGCTATATACCCAGTCCTTTTTGTATTTTGTTTTGGTTTTTCAAGACAGGGTTTCTCTGTGTACCCTTGGCTGCCCTTGAACTCTAGCTGTGGACCAGGCTAGCCTGGAACTCACAGTAATCTGACTGCATCTACCTCCCAAGCGCTGGGATTAGAGTCCTGTGCCACTCTCCCTCCACCCCTTTTCACTAAGTTGCCCAGGCTTGAATCTGTGGTTCTCATAGTTGCTGGGGTTACAACAGACCTGTGCCACCATACTTTCTCAGTGTGTGTGCATTCGTAGATCAGAGGAATCAGTTCTCTTCCATGTAGGTCCAGAGATTGAACTCAGGTTGTCAGGTTTGGTGGCAGGTACTTTTGCTTGCTGAGCCATCTCACTGGCCCTTTTTTGTTGAGTAGAAGTATCTTAACATCCTAGACTGGCCTTTAGTTAGTTAGCTCAATAGCCAGTGATGAGCTTGGATTTACGATCCTTCTGCCTCTACCTCCCCCAAATCCTGGCATTAGGGGGCTGTGTGCCTGCTCAGTAAGCCTGCTACCAACTGAGAAACATTTCTACAAGAACATTTCAACAAAGCTACTTATCTTCTTGTTTGTTTTGCTTTTAGGAGGCAGGGACTCCGTCGTAGCCCAGGATACCCTTGAACTAATTGTGCAGCCTGGGCTAGCCACAAACCCCTAGCTTTCAGTTTTTCTTTTTTCTTCTCTCCCTCATCCTCCACTCCCCCTTCCCTAAAACTCAGGACATAAGTGAACAACTGACCAGGTGGTACTCTAGGTGCAGAGAATAATTTGGTGGGCTAAACCAGGCCTAGTGTTTGCTCTACCAAGTGCACACGCTGTGAGGAAGGTGGGTGTTAACCTGAATCTCTCAGTAATGAATTTGTAATTGCAAACCTGGATATCGGCACCAAGAGGAAGTGGTGACAGTGAGTGATCAGGTGGGATACAACCCAGCCTGCACGCAGAAGGCAGCAGCATGTGGAGGCTGGGGCTGGTGAGAGGGCTCAATAAGCAAGGGCCCTCGCTGTGCACGCCTTGCGGCCTGAGTTAAATCCCTGGAATCCATGGAAAGATGGAAAGAAAGAACCACTTCCACAAAGTTGCTTTCACATGCATGCTCACACATGCACACCCTACACAATAATAGCAAATCTTTTTTGTTTTTTTTTAAAGGGAACACTTCCCCAAAGAAGTGGCATGCTGGGGGAGGGGAGTGCCTGCCCAAGTGCTCTGCCTTCGCTTCTAACCCTTTTCTCCTCTCTTAGCCCTAAGTCCAAGGCCCGGCCATCCTCTCCCTCTACAACCTGGCACAGACCTGCCTCCCCCAGCCCCAGCCCAGGACCAGGCCATGCCCTTCCTCCAAAACCACCATCCCCCCGAGGCACCACTGCATCACCCAAGGGTCGGGTTCGGAGGAAGGAGGAGGCAAAGGAGAGCCCATCAGGGCCTGAGGACAAGAACCACAGCAAGAGCAGAACCACTGAGGAGAAGGAGCCAGCTGCCCCAGCTTCACCAGCGCCCTCACCGGTGCCCTCACCCAGCCCAGCCCAGCCTCAGAAGGAGCAATCTTCCACACAGATCCCTGCAGGTACACAGGAGGTGTGAGGGCGGGCTGGGCAGAGGTGCCATCTTTTCCTTTGTCTGGGAAGTGGACCAACAGATGCAGGTGTTAAGAGCCGGGAAGAGAATCAGTCTCCGACATCGTAAGGGCAGCAATTGAATTGAATGAGTGGATCGCTGAAGTCCTGAAAGCATGGGGGGCCGTACAGGGCTGATGGAGGAGCCTGAACCAGTGTGTACTAACTCCTGGTCTTGGCTCTTCCTCCAGACACCGCTGTCCCAGCTGTCCCAGCTGCTCCGACTGCGCCTCCTACCACTGCTCCCTCGGTGACCCCTAGCAAACCCATGGCCGGCACCACAGACCGAGAAGAAGCCACGCGGCTCCTGGCTGAGAAGCGGCGCCAGGCTCGGGAACAGAGGGAACGCGAAGAACAGGAGCGGAAGTTGCAGGCTGAAAGGGACAAGTAAGTGTGACCTCAGGGACTGTGAGGGCCCTTGTAGCGCCTGAAGAAGAGGCGCAGACCAAACTTGAGTTTCTTGGGTCCTCCAGGCGAATGCGGGAGGAGCAGCTGGCCCGGGAGGCTGAAGCCCGGGCTGAACGCGAGGCTGAGGCCCGGAGACGGGAGGAACAGGAGGCTCGAGAGAAGGCGCAGGCTGAGCAGGAGGAGCAGGAGCGGCTGCAGAAGCAGGTGCCCGGGCGGATGGGCGGGCAGATCTTGGCTGGCTCTAGGTGGGTTTGGCTGGGAGGGAAGGCTGAAGCAGAGAGACCAAAACTTATAAAGGTCTTTGGCAGAAAGAGGAAGCTGAAGCTCGATCCCGGGAAGAAGCTGAGCGCCAGCGCCTGGAGCGGGAAAAGCACTTTCAGAAGGAGGAACAGGAGAGACAAGAGCGAAGAAAGGTGTTCAGGGCAGATGGGCCTGGGGGCGGGGCCTTGCGAGGGCGGGGCCTGGCTCCAACTCCAGCTTCAGTTCCTGCAAATTGTAGTGGTAGATTTGTAGAAGATAAAATAAGGAAGGGCGAGTGTGGGTTGGGAGGGAACTGAGCTCTAGAATAGGGCCAGCGGGTGGGAAGTTGAGGACTAGGTCTGGGTTTGAGCCTAATTGATGTGGGGCCTCCTCCACACAGCGGCTAGAGGAGATAATGAAGAGGACTCGGAAATCAGAAGCCGCTGAAACCAAGGTGAGGATTCTCTGGTTGGGGAGTGGGAGTTGGGGTGAAGAAAGGAGGTCGCAGAAAGCCTCCAGAGCCAAGGGAGAATGCAGTGGGGGAGGCTTTTCTGAGTCAGTGCACCACGGGGGGGGGATGGAGGGGGACCACGTAGCCCTGGCACCTCATGGCTCTCCCTTTTCAAAGCAGAAGCAAGATACAAAGGAGACCACAGCTAACAATTCCGGCCAAGGTAAAGCCACCGCGCATTTCCCTTTGCCCTAGTCACCCCTGTGCTCCAGTCCTACCCTTCAACAGCCCTTAACTGATGGCCATTTCTTTGCTGCGGTAGACCCTGTGAAAGCTGTAGAGACTCGACCCTCTGGGCTACAGAAGGATTCTATGCAGAAAGAGGAGCTGGCCCCCCAGGAGCCACAGTGGAGGTACCAGCTCCCAACCCCAGGGACTCCCAAGCAGGCAGCTGCAGGCTGGAGCTTCGGACTCCTCCAGGCTTCTCAGGGAGGCGAGGTGCTAACCCTGAACCCCTACATCCACAGCCTGCCAAGCAAAGAGATGCCAGGGTCCCTGGTAAATGGCCTGCAGCCTCTGCCAGCACACCAGGAGAACGGCTTCTCCCCAAAGGGAACCGCTGGGGATAAGAGTCTGGGTCGAGCAGCAGAGGGACTCCTCCCATTTGCAGAGGCAGAAGCCTTCCTCAAGAAAGCAGTGGTGCAGCCTCCACAAGTCACAGGTGGGGACCGTAGGGATCCTGGCTCTTGCACTCCGCTGCACCCCACCATCCCTGCCTGGGACTCCCCAGCCCTGACTCTTACCCCTCTTCTTTCCCTTAGAAGTTCTTTAAGCAATTGCCTTGGACCCGGGTGCGCTGACAGTTCCTCCATATCAGCTCATGGGTGTCTGGAAGAGAGAGACAGAACAAAGATGGAAGTATCCTGGGCCCCGGGGCAGAGTTCCTCTTTGTTTGTAATCTGCACCTTACAGACTGCTGATGTCTTTGGCTGAAAGCAGGTCCTGCCCCTCAGTACATCCGTGTGCTCACACGCTCGCACACCCATCTTCCCCATACACACATACACTCATAGCCTCTCTGGCCTCCCCCTGGGGAAGGACCACTTGTAGTATTTGCCTTGGTTTGGCGGGGTACAGTGGATGTGAATACTGTAAATAGCTTGTGCTCAGACACCTCTACGTGGAGGAGGCGGGTACAGGAGGCAGACCGTCCTCCCAAGTCTCCCTGGGAAGATCTTCCTCTATTTAACTGTAACCGAGGGGGAACCCAGGTCTGGGAATGGAGTGGGACCTTGGGCCACAGAATACTGGTTGCTTCAGGGCTAATGCTCCCTGTCCTCGCCTGGAATCAGTGTTATTACATCTGATCAAACTTCTCCGGAAATAAAGTGAGAATAATTCTGCCAAACATGCGTGTCCTTGGATCTGGGGGAGGGGGGCATAGGGTAGGAACAGGTAGCTGACCTATTCTGAGACCTTAAGGAACCTAGGACTTGGGGCTGTCTGACCCTGATTGGTGTAGCAGTCCTGGCCTCCCTGCCCTGTGGTTTTATAGTTTAGTTATGAATCCCTTTGTTTATTTCCTGAGCAGATATCAATTGCTGCGCATAACCTAGAAGTACAACAGGAGGAACAGACACAGCCTCTGTGCGTGTCCTCTGTGCTTGTGGGGTTTCTACTCAAACATCGAGCGTCACAGACACTGGGCTTTCCGCTCAGTATCCCTCCATTGCCCCTTCCTTCTGGCCACTACAACCCCGACCTCTCCAGGTGGCCAGGGAATCATGATTGCAGCAATTCAGAAGCGATGGTCCTGTGGGTAACCAATTGGCTTGCATATGACAGTTTTCCTGGAAACTTTTGTAAAGGAAGCCTGTGTGGCAGAGTTTTGAGGTGACCTCCTACATCTCCTCCTGAGCTATGGCTGGGTTGGCCTGCATAGCCAATAGAATACAGCAGGAAGAACGGTGCTTCACTAAGCCAAGGCCTCTGGCTCCATTGTCTTCTTGCTCTTGGGTTGCTCAGGCTGGATAAAAATCAGACTCTTTATAAGAGACCTGCATACCCAGAAACTGAAGCCCCTGCCAGCAGTTATGAGACTCGGTCCAGCCTTCAGATGACCTTAGGCCTGGCCCACGGTGTGACCATCACCTCGTGGAACACCTACAGCTAGAAACAGCTCGCTCAGCTGCCTTCAGAAAGTGAGACAGCGCTTTAAATTGCTGTTGTGTGGTTATTTGCCACACTCCGATGCATCAGGAGGACAGAAGCCCTGCTTCTGTCATGTGAAATCTCAGTGTGACGCTGAAGATTAGTTCACACTCCCAACCAGCCTGAAAACAAAGCAAAGGTAACAACAGGGTTGAGAGCAGTCCATGAGTGCTGGGAGGGCGTTTCTCATTCATTCATTCATGCATTCATTCATGCATTCATTCATGCATCCATTTTTCAGTACTGGGGATTGGATCTGCGGCATCTTGCATGTATGCCAGGCAAGTCTTCTAATGCTGAGCTGCAGCCCCAGAAATCTAAGTCTTTGAACACCTGCCACCTAATTAACCAACCATAAAAACATGAGGCAGGCCTATCTCCGGCTGGTGAAGTGGCTCTGTGGAGAACTGACTCCGCAGAGTTGTCCTCTGACCTCCACATGCCCACACATACATCATTCACACAATAATAGATTCAAAGCCAAAACATCTTAAAGCAAACCCATCTCCAAGCAATTTCCCTTACTGTCTAAGCCAATGCAAACTGAATTTTCTATGTTGTTCAAAGCTTCTAACTCATCCAGGGACACATAAAATAAACGTGAGTTTGCTTCCCTTTCAAGAAACTAAAAAGGAGTTGTGGGCAAGTTGGCCTGGCCTTAGTCCTAGCACTTAGGAAGCCAAAGAAGGAGGCATAAAAGGTCAGAGCTGGCATAGCCTGCCTAGGGAAAGTTTCAAGCAGGAGTCAGCATGGGAGATGCTCCATGGGAGCCTGCAGGAGCTGGCTCTGGGTGCTGTGAACAGTGTCCCAGAGAGGAGCTACAAAGTGCTGGGAAGATGGGCAGGACGCAAGTTACAGGCATGACATGGCCAGGGAGGCCAGGAAGAGGTTAGCCATTCTGGGCCACAATGGAAGTTCTTCACATGGCCTTCCCAGCCCCCCAACTGAGGCAGAGGCACTAACATCTCACTGGAAAGGCAGTGTCCTCTGAGTAAACTTAGGAAAGCATTTTATTCATTTGTTCAGTCAGTAAATTGTGGAGCTAAGTGCCAGAGGGATATGGTGGTTAAGCAAAACCAGGCCCAGAAGCTCATGGGCTTCCTGAAAGGGGAGGTGGACATTAATCAGACCACACAAACAAATGTGAAAGTAAAGTGTGTGGTCAGTGTCATGAGAGCTCCGAGCAGCAGGGTGTGTCCCAGGAGTCCAGTAGGCTAGCAAGCCAGGCCAGGTGGCTTTCACCTGGGGGGGGGGGGTTGGCGTGGCTGGGTATTGACTGGCATAGTCAGCAAGGTGGAAAGGAGAAAGATGTGCTTTCTAGGCAAGGCAAGCATAAGGGAAACAGACATGTGCCTGTATCCATACGACTGGGGATAAATATGATGGATGGGGTCTGGGGTTTTCCCATGAAAGCAGTGCCCACTGCCCAGCAGAACAGGCACTCTTTATTTGTTGAGTTAGACAGGATCCCTATGAAGGAGCTTCCTATGAGGGGAACCACATAGGTAAGGCCTTGGGAAGGCTATTAAGAACCCCTGAAGGCTGTTAAGTAGGGATGGTGACATAAGATTAGAGATTCATTAGAATACTCTTGACTTTTGAGGGAGAAACTGATTGATAGGGGTCAGTTATACACCAGGAGGCAAGAAAATGAGGGGAATTTGGTTTCACAGACATAGGAAGGGCCAGCTCATTCAGGAACCCTGCCACAGAGGAGTCTAATGTAACGTTTATTGCAAGCACACTGGAAGCACTGTGCAGCGGTCCCACAATCCCTGGTTCATACCCATGATCCCACAATTCCAGCACTGGGCAGTCAGGCAGAAGAATCACAAACTTGAGACCAGCCCTGGCTACTTAGTGAGACTCTGTCTAAAGAACCAAAAAAATAATAAACAGAACCCCAGGGGGTGGGGACAGCAGGATGACTCATTGGTGACCCACTTGCTATGTAAGCTTAATGAGGAACCCATCTAAAGGTACAAGGAAAGAACAGACTCTACAAAGTTGCCTCTCTCACCTCCCCATGTGTGCCCCCCCCAACACACACAAATAACAATAACTTATTCTTTAATAAAAGGAGCAGTTGGGGAGCTATTGGGACAGGTTCAGCAGGTAGAGGACATAACCAGGTTATCAGGATTGTCACCTGGAAAAGGTATTGGAGAAAGAGTGGCGGTGGATTAAGCTCAGTGCGCGGTGGAGAAACAAAGAGATGGACAGAGACAGCGGAAAAGCTCGTTGGTCATGAGAAATGGAAAAAGGATCAACGACAATTCCAAACCTTCCAGCTCCAACTCCATAACACTATTCAAGGAACGGTGGAAGAGGACTTAAGGAAACCCACAGAAGTGTCACATGGAGAACCATTCACTCACTGTACAGGACCCGAGCTCAGGAGATGGGTCTGACCCATAGCCAGGGAGAGGGGACAGCTCAGCGGTACATCTTAGAAGCAACTGCGGCAGGAGCCCGAGGGTGGCTCCCCTGGCACAGCAGGCCTTTTCCGGGAAGTCCTGGGGCAAAGGCTGCTTCAAATGAACTGGCTGGACCTGAAAGGAGGCTGGCTCGAGGTCTGATTTCCTGGTTTCCTTGCCAAAGAACTTAGGAATGTCCGGTCTATTCCAGGAGATGAGAGGTGGAGGCAGGGGCCCATCCCTCCAGAGAAACCTCCTTTTCCCCAATGCTGCGCTTTTCCCAACAGGGTCAGACAAGGCAGAGCCAGGAGGCCACAAAATGTTCTTGGCTCCTCCTCCAGCCGCCAACGTTCCTGAACCCTGGCTCTCTTACAACACCTCCCTCAACCCCTGCACACTCTTTCTGTACCAAGATACCCTAGGCTCGCTAGTCCCCTGAGACACTCTGAAAAGAACATTCGCTGTAACTAACCCCTTGGCAGATACCCCCGGCTTCTCCATTAACGGGCATCTGGCTCCCCCTGGTGGTCAAATGGCCACGTACACGCTTGTGGTACACACACATGTGATCTCAACAGAAAACAAGAGGATCAGCTAGCCAGTCTAGGCTGCATGGGACTGTCTCTAAATAAAGAAATAAAATGATAAAACTACTTCTATCTGAAAAGAATATTTTATTGTTCTGAGTTTTAAATGGCTCTAGAAATTGTGTGTATCTGTGTGTGTGTGTGTGTGTGTGTGTGTGTGTGTGTGTTTCTTTATGCATATGTACACTCAATTGTGCCTGCAGGGCTGAAGGTTAGAAGTGCAGGCTGGGAACTGGGACTCTAAAATGTGGAGCTTGCCTTTGGCTAAAGTGGTTGGACAGAAGGCTCCATTGGTCTCTGCTTCCCCACCTCTCCACACTGGCGTAACTAGTAACTAGTAAGCGCTGCCATACCAGTCTTTTTGCATGGGAGCTGAGAAAGTACTCAGGTCTCCAGGTCTGAGCCATCTCCCCCAGCCTGCCACTAGGCTTTAAAAATAATTGCATGGTGGTTCAGAGTCATCCGAGCTCTGTGAGCTCGCCTAACCTTTCCACTTCTAGGTGAAGACAAGTTCCTAAGGGCTAAACAGCCATTTCAAAGTGAACAGGGATGGCATGAGGCCATAAGAGTCAGCCTGTTTTGATTCTTTTTTTTTTTTTTTCCTGCTTGCTCTGGCCCCTGCTTGTTTCAGCCCCAATCACTCTGGCATTTACTATATGTGAGTACACTGTAGCTGTCTTCAGACACACCAGAAGAGAGCACCAGATCTTGTTACAGACGGTTGTGAGCCATCATGCGGTTGCTGGGAATTGAACTCAGAACCTTTGGAAGAGCAGTCAGTGCTCTTAACCGCTGAGCCATCTCTCCAGCCCCTGATTCTACATGTGTATGTGACACTTGTATTAGTTTAAAATTTACTGATGTGTTACTGCAGTTCAACAGTAACATACTTTCTATAAAAGTTCTAGGTCAGGTGTGGTGGTGGCTCATGCCATTAATCCCAGCCCACAGGAGGCAGAGGCAAAGGCAGGTAGATCTCTGGGTTCCAGGCCAGCCTGGTCTACATAGTGAGTTCTAGAAGAACCAGAGTTACAAAGAGAAATCCTGTCTCAACTCCCTACCTCAAAAAAAAATGTTCAGCTGCTCTTCCAGAGGCCCTGGGTTCAATTCCCACCATGCACATAGCAGCTGTAACTCTGCTGCCTTTCTCTGGTTTCCACAGACATGCATATAGGCAAAACACTGATACACTAGAATACATTTATTTTTAGTCAAAAAAAAAAGAGAGAAGCACTCTCACTGGGCTACACCACTCACATGCTCCGACTAATGTCATTTAAAAAAAAAAAAAAGTACTTATTTAAGCAGAGTGTGGTGGTGGACACCTTTAAGAGGCAGGGAGGTGTATGTGAGTTCGAGACCAGCCTGGTCTATACAGCAAAGTCTGGGCCAGCCAGAGCTAAATACACAATTAGACCCTATGTCAAAACAAACAGACAAACAAAACCCACAAAGTAAAAACCACATTTCTTTTAAATGTATGTTCTCTCAAGTGAGCATATAACACATGGCCTTTGAGTGGAGAGTCAGTTCTCCCCTGTCACTATGTGTATCTCAAGGGTTGAACCCAGATGTCTGACTTGGATGCAAGTGGCCCTTCCTATAAACCATCTCTGACCCTAGTCAGAGCTAAGGATTTTCTCAGGGCCTTGTGAACACTAACTAGGTAGATGTTTGCCAATTGAGCTGCATCCCAAGCCCTTGGCTGCTTCGTTTGAAACAGAATCTGACCGCGTAGCCCAACTTGGCCTGGGATTTGAAATCGTCCTCCTGTCTCCAAAGTCTTGAGCCCCCCACACACCTATTTTCCTAAATAACATCTTTAAAAATTAGTCATATCCTTTAGTCTTTAAATTTTAATAATGTTCTTTGCTACTGTGGTTCACATTTGTTTTGCTTTGTTTTGTTTTTGTTTGTTTGTTTGTTTTTGTTTTGGGTTTCTCTGTGTAGTCCTGGCTGTCCTGGAACTCACTCCGTAGTGAACTTCGAACTCAGAAATCTGCCTGCCTCTGCCTCCCAAGTGCTGGGATTAAAGGTGTGCGCCACCACTGCCTGGCTTGTTGTTCACACTTGTAATCCCAGAACTCAGAGATTTGAGGCACAAGTGTGAGTTCAAGGCCAGCCTGGACCTCAAAAATAGAATAGCTAGACCTCAAAAAAAAAAAAGTAAGGTATCGAACTGGAATGTAGATTAGTTGTATTTACCTAGCATGAGGTCCTGGGTGTCACTTCTAGCACTTCAAATGCAGTACTTATATCACATTAATTTTATCATTTCCCCCCTTGGGATAAAATCTTGAAATACTGCCGGGCAGTGGTGGTGCAAGCCTTTAACCCCAGCACTTGGGAGGCAGAGGCAGGCAAATTTCTGAGTTCAAGGCCAGCCTGGTCTACAGAGTGAGTTCCAGGACAGCCAGGGCTACACAGAGAAACCCTGTCTCGGAAAAAAAAAAATCTTGAAATACTATAGACTAGGCTGGCCTCAAACTTACAATCCTCCTGCCTTGGCCTCCTAAGTGCTCAGATTACATGTATGAGCCACTATTCTCAGTTCACTTTAACTATTTTGTTTTTTATTTTTATTAAACGGAGTTACACAAATACATAAGGGTATTTTGTTTGTTGCTTGTTTGTTTCAGACCAGGTCATGTTTGAACTCAGTGTATGGCCAAGAATGACCTCTAACCTCTAATCCTTCTTTGGGGGGCAGGGAACTGACAGATGGGCAAGGACTGATTCTGGACAGACAGAAGACAGATGTTGGCGCATAGGCAAATGTCAGTTTATAAAGGTAAAAGGGAAACCCTGTGTTGTTAAGATGAGGTGTTTCAAACTGGGCGGTGTGGGGCACACCTTTAATCCCAGCACTTGGGAGGCAGAGGCAGGCAGATTTCTGAGTTCGAAGCCAGCCTGGTCTACAGAGTGAGTTCCAGGACAGCCAAGGCTACACAGAGAAACCCTGTCTCAAAAAAAAAAAAAAAAAAAAAAAAAAAAAAAAGATGAGGCGTTTCATTTTTTTTTTTTTTTGAGGCGTTTCATTTTAACTGGGCATATTGATTAGGTGATCTAAGGGGGCTTTTGATTGCTGGACTTCAATACTTTGATAGCTGGACCTTGGTGGTCAGCTTTGGAGAGGAGGAAGTGGCCACATAAGGGACTAGACCTTGATGGCTAGTTTTAAGAATGTAATCTAAGGGTTTTTAGCAGGGCAGAGGGAATGGGGGAGAAGGTCCGTGTCTGCTGAGCTCAGCCTGGCTGGAGTCCCTTCACTTCTGCCTCTGATGACTGAATACTGTGTGTGTGTCACTAGCCCAAGATTTTTTTGTTTTGGTTGTTTTTGTTTTTGTTTTTAAGATAGGGCCTCTTTATGTATTTCTGGCTGTCCTGAAAATCACCACGTGTACCAGGCTGGCTTCAAGCTCACAGAGGTCTGTCTGCCAGTTCCTTCCAATTTCTGGAATCAAAGTTCTGTGCCATCAAGCTTGACTCATTTGCACTATTTTTAAGTGTACATTCAGTGGCACTAAATGTATTCATATGGTTGTGTAACCATGACCACCATAAGACCTTTCCATATTCGCCCACAGAAACTATTTATTAAACTTTCTATTACTTTGTCTGGACGAGTGTGACTGGCTTGATATTGGGTGGAGCTTGGGAAATAGCTTGGTTGATAGAATGAGGGCTTGGAAGCCCCAGGTTTGATCCTCACTACCACAGACACAATGCATGGCAATTAGTACACGCCTACAATCTCAGCACTTGAGTTCATCCTCTGCTATGTAGTAAATCTGAGGCCAGCCTGGGCTAAGTAAGACTTGTCTAAGCCAGGTGGTGGTGATGCACATCTTTAGTCTCAGAGCTTGAAAGGCAGAGGCAAGCAGAACTCTGTGTTCGTTCAAGGCCAGCCTGGTCTACAGAGCAAGTTCCAGGACAGCCAGGGCTACTCAAAGAAACTCTGTCTCAAAAAAACAAAACTAAAAAGAATAATGACCACCCCCCCCCCAAAAAGAATAACTTGTCTAAAAATAAATGGACAGTAGTATCTTTAATTAATCAAGTAATTAGTTAATTAATTAACTATGGCATTTTGAGACAGGGTTTCTCTGTGTAATCCTGACTATCCTGGAATTCTCTCTGTAGACCAGGCGGGTCTCAAACTTAGAGATCGGCCTCCTCTGCCTCTTGAGTGCTAGGAACAAAGGTGTTTGAGGAACTGTTTTAAAAAACCGAAATCTCAGCTGAGCAGTGGTGGCACACTCCTTTAATCCCAGCACTTGGGAGGCAGAGGCAGGCGTATTTCTGAGTTCGAGGCCAGCCTGGTCTACAGAGTGAGTTCCAGGACAGCCAGGGATATACAGAGAAACCCTGTCTTGAAAAACAAAACAAAACAAAACAAAACAACAACAACAACAAAAAACTCTGAAGTCTCTCCATGAAGCCTAGACTACATTCAAACTTTAAATCCACTTATGCCTGCCTAAATACTAGGATTACGCCAGGCGGTGGTGGCGCATGCCTTTAATCCCAGCGCTTGGGAGGCAGAGGCTATACAGAGAAAGCCTGTCTCGAAAAACAAAAACAAAAACAAAACAAAAAAAAAACAAACAAAAAACTAGGATTACAAACTCCTGCAACCATGGCTGGTAACTCTGGCACCTCAGACAAAAACTCACATGACATCTTATGACTAGCTAATTTCACTTGGGACACATATGCTCATGCTTTGTCCTATGGTAGCTGATGTTGGAATGCCCTTCCTGTTTAAGGCTTTTCAGCATGAGGTAACCTCTTGTCTACCCTTTCCTCTGTGGACAAGACTGACCCCCCTTTTGGCTGCTGAGAAGAGTGCTTGCTGGTGTAAATGTGGGTACCCAAGTGTGTTTGAGTCCTTGGTTTTCAGGTCTTTGGGGCATACACCCAAAAGTGGAACCACTGGATCACACGGCGGTTCTATTTTTTAAATATATTTTAGATATTTTTATTTTATATAATTTTTAAAAGATTTATTTATTTTATTTATATGACTACATTGTAGCTATCTTCAGACACACCAGAAGAGGGCATGGGATCCTACTATAGATGGTTGTGAGCCACCATGTGGTTGCTGGGATTTGAGCTCAGGACCTCTGGAAGAACAGTCCGTGCTCTTAACCGCTGAGCCATCTCTGCAGCCCAATGACTGTTCTATTTTTAACGTATGGAGAAACTGCCCTCCTACTTTTGCAGAGCAACCGCGCCACTATACCCTCACTATACCCTCCTTCCCTGGCAACAGGTGGGGCGCCAACTCTTCACATCCCTGTAATCACATACTTTATACTGATGGCTACCCCAGTCGGAATGAAGAAGCAACACACTATGTTTTGTTTTGTTTGACTGTGGTTTTTATTTGAATTTGGTAATGTTCAGCATCTATTCCTGTACATGTGAGTTGTATGCTTTTTTTAGAGAGGTATCAGACCCTTTACCCACTTTTAAATTAAGTCTTGAAGCTGGGCATGGTGGCACGTGCTCTTTAACCCAACACTCCTGAGGCGGAGGCAGAAGGATCACTGTAAGTTCAAGGCTAGCCTGATCTACATAATGAGTTCCAGGTCAGGCAAGGATATATCGTGAGACCCTGTATTAAAAAGTTATTTATTAAGCTAGGATGGTGTGGCACACCTTTAGTCACAGCAGAGGCAGAGGCAGGTGGATGTATGTGAGTTCAAGGCCAGCCTAGTATACAAAGTGAGTTCCAGGACAACTAAGGCTACACAGAGAAACCTTGTCTCAAAACAAACAAACAAAACTATTTATTACTCTGTGTGCATGTGTGCATGTGTGCTGCACACACATAAGAATTCACATCTGAGGCTGGGCAGTGGTGGCGCACGCCTTTAATCCCAGCACTTGGGAGGCAGAGGCAGGCAAATTTCTGAGTTCGAGGCCAGCCTGGTCTACAGAGTGAGTTCCAGGACAGCCAGGGCTACACAGAGAAACCCTGTCTCGAAAAACAAAACAAAACAAACAAACAAAAAAAGAATTCACATCTGCCAACACACATTCATGGAGGGCAGGAGACAACTATGAGTAATTTCTTTCTCCTCTTTACCTGGGTCCTGAGGATCAAATGGAGGGCATCAGGCTTACTCAGCAAACACTTTTATCTGCTGAGCTGTCTCTCCAGCCTACAAATAGAAACATATTGTCATCTTTGTGCTTGTAGTTGCCCAATAAGAACCTCTAGGCCAACCAGTTGTGGTGGTCCACACCTTTAGTTCCCAGCACTCAGGAGGCAGAAGCAGGTGGATCTCTTTGAGTTCAAAGCCAGGCTGGTCTCAACATGAGTTTCAGGTTAGTCAGGGCTACACAGTGAGACTCTTTCTCAACTGCCTCTCCCTAAAAAAATAAATCCCCAGTTCACACTTCTTCCCTAAGGCTAGCTATTGGCTTCTCTCTACATGTAGGGCATCTTTACTTGAATGCCTTTCTCCTCCCTTTCTTAAGAGAGGGTTTCTCTGTGTAGCCCTGGCTGTCCTGGAACTCACTCTGTAGGCCAGGCTGGTCTTGAACTCACAGAGATCCACCTCTGCTCCCTGACTGCTGGGATTAAAGGCAGATCTGAGTGTCTTTCAAGTACTCAGTAAATCTGAACTTAAAAAATCCCTTCCAAAGAACAGGACCTGAAGCCACTGGACCCTCCAAACCAGGCTCTGGGGATCTCACCTTCATTCCTGCCTCACCTCATCTCTAACTCTGTCTCCAGTGTCTTCACCTTACCCCAGGCTGTCTGCCATCATTTCTACCACCCTAGAAAAAGCACCAAGGCTTCTCCAGTCATCCCTGCACTACATCCCCAGGATCCTCGGGTCCCCTCGAGCTCCCTCCCAGACTCCTCATTGCCCTCAGGTACAAAGGCAGGCTCCAGGATCATTGGAGTAGCTTCCAGAGGACTTAATGCCTGAGGCTCTTATACTTTCTCCTGTGTGTTTCTACCACAACGGACTCAAGATCTCTGTACAGGGGCTTCGGTGATAGGTAAAGTACTTATCTCCAAAGCATCAGACACCGTGGTTCAAATCCCCAGAATCCATATAAAGGCTGGACACAGCAGAGCACCCATCTAAAACCCTATTGTTCTTATGGTAAGACATACAAGCTCTAACCGATACAGGTGCTATGCATGTGTCTGTACACACACACACACACACACACACACACACACATACCCCTCCCGAGCTCACGAAGACTCCTGTCCAAGTCTCAGAGGCTTTGACAATTTGTCCCTGTGCCAGGGACTCTACCTGCCAGGTCCCTGGTGGTTGGTTCAAATCTTAACTCAGCCTTCTTTACCCCGGGTTCTGGATCACCCTTGGACAGCAAGCACCTCCTTGGTGCTGTTTGCCCAGCAATGCTCCCTTGCCAGAATGTGAGTCATAGCGGCAGAATGCTCTATCCTGGCAGTCCACAGCGTCCTTCCCAGCCCCGTACTGGCATGCTGCCACACTGGGTACAAATAAATATTTTTTTAAATAGAAATATGGCCAATGAGAAGGCTCAGCCGATAAAGATGAGCCACGAAGCCCGGAGATCTGAGTTCTCTCCCTGAGACCACAGAAAGGTGAAAGCAGAGCTTTAACTCCAAAAATTGTCCTCTGACCTCCACATGCATGCCTTGGCAGGCACATCCATGCGCGCGCGCGCGCGCGCGCGCACACACACACACACACACACACACACACACACACACACACACACACACACACACACACACACACACACACACTAATAAATAAAATGAGGGCTAGAAAGTTAAGCGCTCTGGCTGGCCGGCTACTCTTGAGGGAACCAGTTCAGTCCCTGCATCTCCATAGCAGCTCATAGTGTTCCAGAGGATCTACTGCCCTCTTCTGGCCCGCTGTGGTACTGCATGCATGTGGTGTATAGACATTGGTGCAAGCAAAACACCCATAATTTTAAAATTAAAAAATTGCAGAGGCAAGCAGATCTCTCTCTGTGAGTTCAAGGCCATCTTGGTCTACAGAGAGTATTCTGGAAAACCAGGAATGCACATATATTTCTCACTAGGGCTGCCAAACTGAACACATCCTTAAAACAAGGACCCCAGGCTAACGTGATGGCACTGGTATTCCAAAGACTGAGAATCTTCAGGAGAATTTCAAATTCAAGGCCAATTTAGACTGCTCTAGCTAGCCTCGAACTTGCTTTGTGTATCAGGCTAGCCTCAAACTCAAAGAGATCTACTTGCCTTTTTCTCCCACCAAAGTGCCAGGATAAAAGATGTGAGTTACCATGCCTGATCTGATGCCTGGGCTGGCTTTCTCCCTTTCTTCTTCCTTCCTTCCTTTCTTCCTTCCTTTCTTTCTTTCTTTCTTTCTTTCTTTCTTTCTTTCTTTCTTCTTTCTTTGTTTCTTTTTCTCTCTCCCTCTCTTTCTTTCCTTCTTTCTTTTTATAACAAATTCTTGTACCTCAGGCTGGCCTTGAACTTTATTTATTTATTTATTTATTTATTTATGGACTTACTTATTTGGAGTTAGAGAGATGACTCAGTGGTTAAGAGCACTGGCTGCTCTTCCAGAGGTCCTGAGTTCAATTCCCAGCAACCACATGGTGGCTCACAACCATCTGTAATGGGATATGATGCCCCCTTCTGGTGTGTTTGAAGATAGTGACAGTGTAGTTACATAAAACAAACAAATAAATCTTATTTTCTCTTTCTTTAATGTATATGAATACATTATAGCTGTCTTCAGACACACCAGAAGGGGGCATCAGATCCCATGACATATGTGGTTGCTGGGAGCTGAACTCAGGAAGAGCCATCAGAGCTCCTAACCACTGAGCCAGCTCTCCAGCCCTGGCCCTGACTTTACATCTTCAAGCTTTTCATGTGCTGAGATACAGGCATATACCGCCATGGGCTGAGACACACCTGTGCTAAAGGAATCTAAACTGAGCATGGTGGCTCCTGCCTTAAATCTCAGAACTGGGGAGGCAAAGGCAGGCTTACAGTGTAGACTGTAAGCTCTGGGTCATAAAAGTGAGTACACAGTGAAATTCCCATCTCAAAAAAAAAATCATTTACTGCTTTCTTTCTTTTTTTTTTTTTTTTTTTCTTTTGGTTTTTCAAGACAGGCTTCCTTTTGTAGCCCTGGCTGTCCTGGAGCTCACTCTCTAGATCAGGCCGGCCTCGAACTCAGAAATCTGCTTGCCTCTGCCTCCCTAGTGCTGGGGTTAAAGGCATGCGCCACCACTGCCCGACTAAACCTTAAAAAAAAAAAATATGAAAACATGTTCTTGTAATATTTCTGTGTTTTTAAGAAGACCAGTCGCCTTTAATCCCAGCACTAGGGAGGCAGAGGCAGGCAGATTTCTGAGTTCGAGGCCAGCTTGGTCTACAGAGTGAGTTCCAGGACAGCCAGGGCTACACAGAGAAACCCTGTCTCAAAAAAAAAAAAAAAAAAAAAACAAAAAAAAAAAAAAAAACAAAACCAAAAACAAAACAAAAAAAAGAAAAAAATGAAAAAGAAAAAAATACCAAAATTGTCACTATATCTACCTCCAGAGTGTGAATGCAGGTTTATGAGAACTAGAGACTGAAATCAGTTTTATGTATGCTAGGCTCTGTACCAACTGAGCTACATCCCTATCCTTAAGACTCACCTTTAAAAGAGGTGGGGCTGGTGAGATAGCTCAGTGGTTAAGACCACTGGCTACATTTCCAGAGAACCAGCTTCAACTCCCAGTTCCAGGGGATCCCATTGCCCCTTTGGCATTCTCAGGCACTGCATGCCCATGTGCCCAAACATACATATATGGTGGAGGCAAAATACCCATACACATAAAATAAACATGATTTTAAAGTTTTTGAAAAGAGGAGTAGGAGCTGTGAGATGGCTTAATGGGTAAAGGTGCTTGTTGCCAAGGTTGGTGACCTGAGTTTGAACCTTGGAATCACAGGACAGAAGAAGACACAAGACTCTCGAAGGTTGTTCTCTGACCTCCAGTGTGTGCTGTGGCACAGGTGCATCTGCAAAGAAATGTCTGTTTAAAAAAAAAAAAGCTAGAAACCCTGTCTCGAAAAAACAAAACAAAAAAACAAAACAAAAGAAAAAAAAACAAAAAAAACTTTTTAAAAGGCGTGATAAATTGTTCTCTGAGAGGAGCTCAAAGTCTAGTAAAAAATGCCCATAGCCTGGCCTGGTGAGCACTTGGGAGGCAGAGGCAGGCAGATCTCTGAGTTCGAGGCCAGCCTAGTCTACAGAGTGAGTTCCAGGACAGCCAAGGATACACAGAAAAACCCTGTCTCGAAAAACCAAAAAAAAAAAAAAAAGAAAAAAAGAAAAACCCAAACTAATTAAACAACCAAACAACCAAATAAAAACAATCAATCAAACAACCAAGCAAACAAAAGCAATCAATCAAACAACCAAAGAATGGAAACACAAATTACAACAAATAAATTAGAAGTGCTCTAGAGGAAGGAAGGAAAGTTCAGTTATAGACAAGCTAAGCTTGACAATCCTGTGGGAAATCAAGAAGCACGCTGGCTCCCAGACATTTAGAAATGAGAGTTAAACAGCTCATTTCATCAACGGAGGTAAAGGCGCCTCGAACATCCGGGATCAGTGGAGGAGAGAGGGGACTGGATGAGAACAGAGGGTGAGGACCGGAAGCATGCGATAGTTTCTGGGCTAGAGAATGGGCAGGTGGTATTCATTTAGCCTATCACTGGGTTTGCAGTATTTTGCACTAGGCATGGCATGTAGTAGACACTCAGAAAACCTGTGAACTTAAATTTAAATAGAAACCGACGTCTCAAGAGGAATTACAGAGTATGCCGCTCACAGAAAATGCTTCCGAAGTGGGGAAGTGAAGTATGAATTAAGTAGAATACTGCTGAAGCCAGAGAGCTTACGGGTTGAATTCAGCTTGGCAACTTTTCTCTCTTGACAAGCAGATTACCGATGTGTATTTTGTCTACTTGGGCCTGGTATGCGGAGAAATCCATCAGGACTCATTTCTGTTGGGGTTGCCCTGTGCGGCTATTGGTATTGGTACACATGACAAAAGCCAGTGTACGTGAAAACCGGCTTGTCTTGGGACAACCAGATCTTGGGATACAGAATTTAGCATTTAATACCAAATCAGACCAATCCTAACATCTGTTCTCAAAGAGCTCACAGTCTGTTGGTGACAAAACAGGTGTTTCATTGATTAGAGGTGTAGCCCCTGAGCAGCACACCGAAGGAACTGAGTGGCAGCAACTGCTTTTCCACCTCAGCCGCCAAAAGGTACCACCGCAGCTGTGGCATCAACTCTCCAGCCTCCGTAAGCAGTTCTGCAGTGATGGCCTTTCAGTGAGCCTGCTGCTGGGAAGCTCTTCCTATCCTAATCCACGGGCCCAATACAGGGGAGGGGGGGGGGGAAAGCCACCAATCCCTGAGCTCCCGAACTTCAGGACGTGAAATCCCACCAATCCTCACTCTGGAAATCTCTGAAAAGCCCCGCCCCCAAATAAATCCTACATACATACATACATACATACATACACACACACACACACACACACACACACACACACACACACACACACATGAACCTTCCCACTAAATCTCTTTTATGAGATTTGCTGCTTGGTATGGCTTTCTCATTGGAAGAAGCCAAAAAGAAAAGAAGCAATGAAGAGAAGAAACGAAGAAGGATCAGAGCTGAGGCTCCCGAGCTGCAACGCCTCTGCTGAGGGGGCTCCCTCTCTGAGCTGTGTGGTTCCTGGGCTTTCCGAGTCCCAGAATACCCTTCCATCTGAACAGGAACATTTTCAGTAGGTACAACAGTATAGAGATCGGAGTAGCTAGTAAATGCATGACCGAAAGGGTGACATTTGAACGCTTACATTGTGCAGGATCACGAGGGCAAGCAACTGCAGAGAAAACCAACCTGCTGTAAACCTTTGTGACTATGTGAGAAACAGTATAGTAGTGACTTACAGCTCTAATCTCAGCAGTCGTGAGGCTGTGACAGAAAGGCTGCCTTGGGCTTAGGGGCCAGCCTGTGCTACCCAGTCATTTCCAGGACATTATTATATACTTCCTGGGATCATGCTCTTAAAAACCTCTCTGGGGCCGAGCAGTGGTGACGCACCCCTTTAATCCCAGCACTTGGGAGGCAGAGGCAGGTGGATTTCTGAGTTCGAGGCTAGCCTGGTCTATAGAGGGAGTTCCAGGACAGCCAAGGCTACACAGAGAAACCCTGTCTCGAAAAAAGCCAAAAAAAAAAAAAAAATTCTCTGGGTCAAGTTTGAGGCTAGCCTGGTCTATCTAGAGTGTTTCAGGACAGCCAGGGGTACAGAGAGAACCCTGTCTAGAACCTCAGCTCCCCACCAAAAAACAAAACAAAACAAAACAAAAACCCAACCTAAAACTAAAACCTCTTTGGGCTCTTATTGCCATTAAATGAGACGGGAGGCAGCTGTAGGAGAGACCGAGATCCAACGGGCTTCTGGGTTCCCCGAGGTCACACTATCAAAACAACTCTTCTCCATTTTTGCGTTGCATTTTCTGTTTTCTGGGTGATCATTAAGTGCGTTCCTTTGTCCAGGCCTCCCAACAACTCCGTGAGGTACAAATTATGAACCTCGCTTTATACACAAACGATCTGCGCAAGGTCAGAAAGCAGGGGAAGGGTAGGGCCCAGAACGAATGTCAAGAGGCCTGGTGGCCACGAAACCAGAGACTTTCCGGGGACGCAAGCAGGAAGACGAGTAGGTGGGGCTTAGGCACTCCCTCAGTCCCCCGGAGAGGCCTCTCCAAAATGGTGGGGGCAGTGGCGTCAGCAACGCCTCGCCCCCTTCCGTCCGCCTCCCTCCCTCTTCCTCAGGCCACCCAGGCTGGTGTGGGGGGATGGGAGTGAAGACGCAACGCAGCTGCCCACGTGACCGCCGATCTCCGGGCGCGTGACGCAAAGCGGCGGGCACAACGCTCGCTTTGCTTTATGGGAAATATAGTTCGACCGGACGTCCGGTGAGTCAGGAGAGAGGAGCCTAGGACTACATTTCCCAGGAGGTAGCGGACGGAGGCGGTAGCCGCCGTCGTCGGAGAGCGGGGACGCGGGGCGCGCTATCGGGCGGGGGCGAGGTTCGGGCCGGTTGTGCCGTTGCGAGACTGCAGCTGTAGTCGCTTCGGCCGGTCAAGGTGAGTGAACGCAGCTGGTGGGAGTTAGGACACCTCGACTAATCTCTGTGTTTTGGGGTATTTCTCGTTTCTCGGCGCCGGCCGGTCCCCTGGCGAGGGTAAGGCCTAGCGTGCGGCGGCTCCCCCACGCTCTGCCCGGGCCTGCTCTGAGCGGGCCTGCTGGATCGGCTCCTCCCCCTCCCCGCCCTTCAGCGCTTCCCTCCGCTCCGGCCTAGTTCTCTAGGCTCCGGCCGCCTTCTCTCTGGAACAGCTTGCACTCTTCTGTGCACTGTGCGGGAACGACGGCTCCCACCAACTCCACCTTCCCCTTCCCGTTGGGACGAACCTCATTCTTTGAATTTTTTTTTTTCCGGGAACTCTTGAACGCCCTTCCCCCACCTAGTCTCCATTGGCCTGGTTCTGTCTTCTAGGGCCCATGTGGCTGATAACACACCAAACGTTAATACTTCCTTCTGTTTTGTTTGTTTTTTCTTGTTTTTTTTTTGTTGTTTGTTTTTTGTTTTCTTCTACCTTGTGGCCAAAGAGGCCTAGTCCAAGTTTATTTCCTATCGGAAAAATAGTTCCCGCTTTCTTCCTTTGGTTGCAAGTGAGGTTGACTTGCATTCCTTTGGAGATTGGCGTGTGCTTTGCTTATGAGAAGCAGTCGTGTCCCACACTTAAAACAACTTTTCTCTATTTTCTTTGCTCTTCTGAATCTTAGTGGGTGGAGCGTGGCGGCGGTAGTTGGCAGCCCAGAAGTTGGAAGCCATCGGTGAGAGTACTGTGTTAACGGGGAGGTTGTTAATTGGATAGAAAGCAGTATGGCAAGGACGTAATAGGACAGAGCCAATAAAGTCGGCTTTGCCAGCTTTTGCTTTTTTTTTTTTTTCCCCTGTGTTTTTCGAGACAGGTTTCTCTGTGTAGCCCTGGCTGTCCTGGAACTCACTTTGTAGACCAGGTTGGCCTCGAACTCAAAAATCCAACTGCCTCTGCCTCCCAAGTGCTAGGACTAAAGGCGAGCGCCACCACCGCCCGGCCAGCTTTTGCTTTTAAATTTTCAGTTTTTACTTCCATGCACTTAAGTTTTTTCTTTTTCTAAAGTGGCAGTGCACAGCCCTGGCTACCTTTAGTGGGTTATTGTAAATATTCAACGAAGTTAACTGAAGATTAGTCCTTTGTTATTGGGTATGGCAGTTTTGATTGTGGGTCCTGAGTCGAAAGACTTGTATCATACTGTCATTTTTCAGATCTTTCCTAGTTTTGTTTGTGGAATACTGTATGTGTCGTCAATCCTATTATTTAGACAGCTTAAGTGTGTATATTCTGTATAAATGTTAATGACGGCTGGTGCCTTGAAACTTGTGGAAAACAGTTCTTTTCAGTTTTTAGTTCTTTTGCAGACCTGAATTAATATTAATATTTAGTGAATCAAAAAGTAATGTAATTATTTTGGCATGATTGCATTTTTTTTTTTTTT
>JADRCD010234349.1:8145-45680 GCA_019843815.1 Montemys delectorum
CATTTTCTCTGACTGTTGTGTCAATGTTTTCTATGGTGTCTTCTGCCCCTGAGATTCTCTCTTCTATCTCTTGTATTCTGTTAGTGATGCTTGCATCTATGACTCCTGATTTCTTTCCTAGGTTTTTGTATCTCCAGGGTTGTCTCTCTTTCTGATTTCTTTATTGTTTCTATTTCCATTTTTAAATTCTGGATGGTTTTGCTCATTTCCTTCACCTGTTTGATTGTATTTTCCTGTAGTTCTTTAAGGGATTTTTGTGTTTCCTCTTTAAGAGCTTCTAGCTCTTTACCTGTGTTCTCCTGTATTTCTTTGAGGGTGCTATTTATGTCTTTCTTAAGGTCCTGTATCATCATCATGAAAGTGATTTTAGATTTGAATCTTCTGTTTCCGGTGTGATGGTGTGTCCAGGACTGGCTATGGTGGGAGAATTGGGTTCTGATGGTGCCAAGTTACCTTGGTTTGTGTTGTTTATTTTCTTATGCCCCTCCCCCACCATCTGGATATCTCTAGTGCTACCTGCCCTTGTTAATTCTGACTGGAGTCAGTCCTTCCTGTGATCTTGGTAGTATCAGAACTCCTCAGAGTCAGGCAGTCTCTGTGACCTTGTGATTCTGGGATCCTGTGACCTTGAGCTTGTTAGAGCACCTGGGAGTGCAGCAGCTTCCTCTG
Source organism: Montemys delectorum (assembly GCA_019843815.1). Classification (NCBI taxonomy): domain Eukaryota; kingdom Metazoa; phylum Chordata; class Mammalia; order Rodentia; family Muridae; genus Montemys; species Montemys delectorum. The sequence continues at coordinate 8,815 of JADRCD010234349.1, forward strand.
GGTGTTGTGGGACTGGCTGCAGAGCTTGTGCCCAAGGTCCCCTCAGGACACCAGCCCAGAGAGACCAGAATGAGCCCCGAGCCACTCTGCTGGCAAAGTTCCTGTGTGCCTGGTCTTGCAGGTCCCAGTTACTCCTGGTGTTGGGACAAATGTTGGGTCCCCCTCACCTCTGATCCTGAGAGTTTCAGAGCGCCTGGGAGTGGAGCTTCCTCTGGGTGTTGTGGGACTGGCTGCAGAGCTTGTGCCCAAGGTCCGCTCAGGACACCAGCCCCAACGTAGATCTTTAATGACTTTTAGCAATGTACTGTATCTTCTAGTACAAATTCTAGGTGTATTTTGAGTGTATAGTTAAATATTTTATAATGTTAATGGAGTTTTAAATATCGCTTTTGAATAATAATCTCATTTGTTTCTTGTTAAAGTGCATAAAATATTATATTTCAGAACTTATTTTGGAGAGAACATTCACATAGTATTAAATCATCATTTTAAAATTTACAATTCAGGGACAAATGACTTAGCAGGAAAAGGCACTTGTTATCAATCCTGACAAATTGAAGTGCTTTTAGGACATAAAGCTTAAAGAATGAAAGAAGCAAACACACTGGGGTACAAACATGTGAGTGAGCCCATGAACCCCCCCAACACACACACACACACACACACACACACACACACACACACACATACACACACACACTGAATGAATGTAAAAAGAAATTTTAAATAAAAAGTTAGAACCCAGTAGCATTTAGTAAGTTCATAATACCTTACTGCCTTCACATTGAATACTGTTCTAAAATACTTCCATTAATCCAAAGAATAATATCTCTCTCAATATCTTGGTTGTTAGCTTGGCCCATGTGGGAAGCAGAACTTATAGCTGAAGAATTGCTTTTATGATATTGGCCAAAGGGCATGTCTATAGGGGCATTTCTTGATTGCTAATTGATGTAGGCAGACCCATCTCACTTGTGCAGTGGCATCCCTCAACAAGATAGCCTTGGCTGTTTAAGAAAAGTTAGTGAGCAAGCAAGAGGAAGCAGGCCAGTGAGCAGTATTCCTCTGAGGTCTCCGCTTAAAGTTCCTGTCCTGTGTGAGTTCCAGCTCTGATGTCCCTTGCTGATGAATTATAACCTGTAAGGTGAGGTAAACTCCTCTTCAATCCCACTATTTGATTTTTGTAAGTGTTTTATCATAGCAACAAAAATCAAGAGAGAATACTCATCATTTATGTTCTCAATCTCTTCTACCAATCACCAATCTGATTGTAGAGCTGATAGAAGATAGATGGCAGATAGATTGATTGGTAGATAGATTGATAGGTAGATAGATGATAGATAGATGATAGATTGATAGATGCATAGATGATAGATAAATAAATAGTTATACTAGATAAATATATTGCTTGATTTTTCATGTTAAAGCATTAAATATGAGTCAAGGCCTAAATTAAATCAGGCTTCTATGTTTTGGGTGACTTTTGTCTATTTTCACAAACTATATTTTGTTTCTTTTCACATCTATATTTTTACAAACTATCACATAATTTAGTGGAAAAAGTACTTGCGTATAAATGAAACATTAGAACAAGAAAAAATTACTAAAAACAATTTTTAATCCAACATATCTGATAAATGTTTCAGTAGTTGGAAATAACTACTGAGTTCACTTAATGTTGCTTGTATGTCCATGGGTGCAACACCATGTACTGGAGCTGTTTGATAGTTAATCTTGGTTGACTATACCTGGGAATCAACTAAAACCTAACCCCCTAGTCACATATGGGAGAGATTGTTACATTATTAGATAATTTGAAGTGGTAAGGTCCACTCTAAGTCTGGGACATTCTTCTGATGGCAGTGCATGGAAGAGGAAGCTTCTACCTTTGATCTGCTCACCCTCACTCAGGCTGTCAAGTTCATCTTTCCTACTGCTGAGGCATTCCTTCACTGGTATTAGAACCCACATCTCCATGATTCAAAAGTTACTGAAGAGTTACTGAGGCATCTAGCCCCATGGACAGAACAACTATCAGCTTTGTGGTGTTTCCATTGGAAGGCAATCATTGGTGGACTTGCTGGATCATCGCCTGTAAGCCATTCTAATGAATCCCCCTTTAATATATACATATTAATTCTATCAGTTCAATCTCTATAGTATGCTGACTAATACACGCCACATCCTTTAGTAAAACTGATTCTCCAACCTCAAGCAGCCATTAATTGGCAATAGCACCTGAGATAGGGGCTTGGCTTCATGAGTCCTCCATCACTTAGCTGTGATTTTAAATGACTTGATCTTAGAAAAATCTTATCTATGCCGTCCCAGTTGCTATGAGTTTGTGTAGGCAACTGTCCCACTATCTCTAGCAAAAATTGGTTCACTATAAATATTCACTACCTGTGGCTCTTTCAGTCTTTCTTCTTCCAATTTCATGGTGATCTCTTAGCCTTAGGGGAAAAGGTATGGTACTGATGCCTTATTTAGAACTGAACACTCCACAGCCTTACATTGTCTGTATGTTGTCCATTGTCTGTATGGGTCTATGCATTAGTCACCATCTAGTGTCACGAGCTTCTCTGCAATAGTTGAAAGATGTACCAATTGATGGATATAAGGAGAAGAATTTACTTTACAGTTTGATATTGTGATCACCTATTTAGATAATAGTATTAGCGCCCCCCCCCCCCAATAAGGCTAGCGACCTAGAAAAAACACATATATTTTGCTCAGTTAATGGTCTCTGTGAAGCCACAAAAAGATTTTCTCTAATTGGAAATGAATCAAGCTACAATACAATTTAGAATTTATTAAGCTATTTCATTTTCAAAATTAAATGCCACCCCTTATATTGCTAATTCAAGAAATATTTTACTTAGGCCAGACTCTGAGAGAATGAGAACATTATCATTCTCTTCAGGAAGATACACACAAACACACATACTGCACAAAGACTATTTTTAGAAAGCCTTTGAAAAATGACCTTGATATGTCTTTTTAATTATTTTGGTAGAACATATATTTGACGGGAGATTTTTCAAATGAAGGCAGATTTAGAGAAAGACATAGAAAATTCTAAGATGCATTATCTCTGGCATCTCTCTTTCAAGGAACTTAAAGATAGAACAATGTGAAAGTCTGGGAAAGCAAATACATAAATTATTTGAGAGTTTTACAGAATTTATATACTTGACATCCACCTTTACATCTAACTGATCATATGACAAATGTTTATCAAATAGAATTCAAACAAATGTATTGTACATTTAAAACAACCTGAATTCTTGTCTCTGGGATTTATGAACTGGTTGATTTGAGGAAAGTCACTTATTTTCTCTGATCCTTACATCATTTTCTGAGAATTAAAAACAAGTCAACTGTCTTTATATTGCTATAATAAAGCTAAAAGAAGATAATGATTTTAGGTTCATGTTCAAGAATGAACACCTGTGAATGTATTTGAACTTATCTAACATGAGATGCAAGTTTGTATGCACAGGGGTAAAATGTTTTATTATCCTTATCCTCTGTATATACCTGGAGTTGAAGTTCGGAATACCCAAGATGAAATTCACAGACCACATGAAAGTCAAGAAGAAGGAAGACCACAGTGTGGATGATTCAGCCCTTCCTAGAAGGGGGATAAAAATACTCATGGTAAGAAATACAGAGACAAAGTCTGGGGCAGAAACTGAAGGAAAGACCATACACTGACTGTTCCACCTAGGGATCCATCCCATATACAGTTACCCAACCCAGACACTATTGTGGATGCCAACAAGTGCTTAATGATAGGAGCCTGATATAGCTGACTCCTGAGAGGCTCTGCCAGTCCCTGACAAATACAGAAGTGGATGCTCTCAGCCATCCATTGGACTAAGCATAAAGTCACCAATGGAAGAGCCCAAGGAGCTGAAAGGGTTTGTAGCCCTATAGGAGGAACAACAATATGAACCAACCAATACCTCCAGAGCTCCCAGGGACTAAACCACCAACCAAAGGGTACACATGGAGGGATTTATGACTCCAGCCACATATGTAGCAGAGGATGGCCTTGTGGGACATCAATGAGAGAAGAGGCACTTGATCTTGTGAAGGTTTGTTGCCCCAGTGTAGAGGAATGCCAGGGCATGGGAAGTGGGAGCAGGTGGGTTAGTGAGTAGGGAGAGGTGGGGGATAGGATGGGGGGGTTTCTGAGGGGATAAAATTTGCAATGTAAATAAAGAAAACATCTAATAAATAGATAAATAAAAATAATGTGGCATAGAATAAAAGAAAGAAAACTCAAGGTCACTAGCTAACTAGTAGTGGCTTCAAGTTGACTATCTAATTTAGGATTCAGGCAGTATTTAGCCTAAGTACACACTTTGATCATGAAACAAATTCATGATGTGATTAATGCACAAAACTTATATACTCTTTATCTGTGTAAAGCCAGCTAATGGTGTGCTACCATTGCTATTACACTGTGAAAGACACATGAAACACAATGCTTCAATGTATAATTAGGATTAAAACTTAGAACTTAAGCAGGAACAGAAAGTTGATAAACGTTATAGTGAATGTGCCTTGACAGACCCATTATCTGTCATAATAGGTATCACTATTGAGAAAAATGTAAATATATAGTCTTGTAAAAGTTTCTCAGAAGTATGTCAATAAGACATTCTGGAAGACAGAGCCTTCACCTTTTGCTTTAAATATAGTGTATTCTTCTAAATAAGGTTTCTACTCATTATATAACTTCATTCAAGAAGTACTAACTGTGTAATGGCATAGAAGGTGATTCTGAATCTTTCTTTTGATTTCAAGGAAGAGAATCGTCAGTATGGACAACTCTACATTTTTAGAGGTTCTCAAAAACATCAACAAATAAACAAATAAACAAAAAAATTATAGCCATAATACCCTAAGTCCAAGATCAGTACAATTTATTTATTTGGAGATTCAGGTCAGATATGGGGAAAGACAAGAGAGATGGCTAGATGGCCATGAAAATGAATGAAAATCTGCATGTGGCAGGAGTGACAAGATGGGGGACATCTCTAGGACAGGACAGAGACCTGTGACAAGGGAGGTGCAAGGATCAATGGGGGTAACCTTAGCTGTGACTCACAATGCTGAGGATTTGGAACCTGAAGGGGCTACCTCCTGTATCCAGACAGGAACCCCAATGGAGTGATAGAGACACCAACCCACCCACAAAACTTGAAACTCAAAATGTATCCTATCTACAAGTAATACAGGCACTGGGGAGGGAGCAGAGACTTAGTGAATGACCAACCAATAACCATCCCGCTTGCCACCTATCACATGACCAAACACAAATCCCTAAGACTACTAATGATATTCTGCTATGCTTGCAGACAGGAGCATGTTGTCCTGTGAGAAACTCCATTCAGTAGCTGACTCAGACAGATATAGACACCCACAGCGAAGTAGTGAATGGAGCTTGAATACTCTTATGGAAGAATAGGAGGAAGGATTGCAGGAAATGAAGGGACTAGGAACCCCACAGAAAGACCAACAAGGTCAATTAAACCTGGTCCTTTGGGGTTCTCAGAGTCTAAAACACCAACTAAAGAACATACTAGGCCTGGACCTAGGCATCCTGACTCACATGTAGCATATTTGTAGCTTGGTCTTCATGTTGGTTCTGAACAACTGGAGCAAGGGCTATCCCAAAAGCAGTTGTCTGTCTGTGGGATATTTTCTTCTAACTGGACTGCCTTGTCTGACCTCAGTGGAAGAGGAATCACCTAACCTCCCACAGACTTGAAGTTGCAGGGTTGCGGGGGAATATACAGGTGCGTCCCCAACTACTCAGAGAAGAAGGGGAGGGAGGGAGGGGGAAAAGATTGTGGAAGAGTGTTACTAGAAGGGGGCAGTGAGTGGGATGTAAATTAAATAAGTAAAAAATATATTAAATAAAAAAATTGTCATAAACAGGAAAAAATACCTAGCTCATAGTGGCTTAGACCTGTAATCTTAACACTCAGGAGGCTAAATAAGGGACATTGTGACAGACTTAAAAGCTACCCTAGGGCACATAGTGTTTCAGGACAGCCAGGATAAAAGAAAAACAAAACAAAAAGCTGAAAAACAAATAAATTACATTCCATGCCATTGACAATATTAGGTATACAAAAATCACAGAATCAACTCATTCTACTACAAAAATATTCACAGAAATAAGCTAGGTATGGTGATGGACACCAGGCAATACCTGGACCACTTTTAGTAAACCAGCATATTTCAGGGTGCATCGAACAGTATGACTTACGAATCGAGTCCTAAAGAAGAAGCTGTTTATGCCAAAGGGAGAAGAGAGAAGGGATAGTTATTCCAGATAGGGATTGTTTGAACAAACACTAGGAACAAGAAAACATGTCAGCAATTTTTGTCCTGATACTAAGAATGATAAGCAAGATGCAGATGGGAGGCGTCAAGCTTAGGAAATATAGGCTTTTTTTTTTTTCACTAAGGTGATCCCTTAAATTTGAGGAGACATGAAAATAATTAAAATGAAAATCAACCTGATTTGAAATTTGTTGTCAATAATCACTGATGGTTTAAAATCCATCAAGAGGCACAGATTAGAAAATTGGGCTTGGAAACAGCATGCTGAGCATTGGGTTTGGCTTCAAGATTAAATGATCCCCTGAATCCAAAAGGAATGTTTTGCTTTCTGGATGTGTCTCTTCAAATGAAAATGGTTAAGTTAGACAAAGGGATTTCAGCGAGCACTCACAGAAATAATAATTTATCTAAACCATCTGACCACTTACTTCTTTATCTGTTCTTACTTTTTTTTTTCATTTGAATAATAGAAGTCTGAGTTTCCTGCTCTATGCACAGACAGTGCATGACCCAAAGTGATTACAAAACATTTTGGAGAATTCAAAAACACTCTCCCAGAGATAGCAAGCTATCTGTTTATTCTGTAAATAGGCAACTCACAGAACATAAGGAGAGTATGGGATTAATATGTTAAAGGGACTGGATACACAGTGTGTCTTGTTTTATTATTTAGTGGACTAGGCTTTAAAAACTATAGGGACTATTGCAGAAAACTTAGTCCATTGGGTTCTGCCCAGTAACTTAAGTGTTTATTGGAAGTAGCTGTGCTATCAAGTGTAACAACAACAAAAAGTCCTTTTATGTCCAATTAGAACAATTCTACTCTTCTTTACTCTTTTAATGACTACTTATTTTCTTTCTCCATCCCATTCTTGATTTCATTGTCGCTGCAGAACAGCCCCACTTCTGCTTATGTGGCATTCTGACAGAACAGGTTAGCAGGACAACTCATCACTTCATCTCTATAACCACAGGGGCACACCATTACCTTGAACTTGCCTGTAACTGATGCAGACATGGAAACCAAAGAGGGAACAGAGCTCTCCTCCCTCTTTGTTTCTAGTCATCTTGCCACCACATGTTGAGGATCGCTTTGAGAATGGAGCCAAGTTCACATAGGTACATAAGAAACGGAGATGTGGATCTCTGATGACAGCTTTGATCCCCGACCATCCAGGTCTGACATTGTTCTTTGCCTTAGATTTTCTAGTTATTCGAGACAATATATTTCCTGTTTTACTTCTAAGCTTGTTTGAATTCCATTTCTGTCACTTGTAATGTAAAGAGTTTCGGGAACTATTTATATATGGGAATTTCATGTATGACTTTATTTAAGGAAAGGTTCTTTCCCACTACTTTTGTCTGCCAAAATATAAATTTGGTAACTACTGATCTCATCCAATGTAATCATTTGCAGAGGAGGTAACTAAAGCAAATGACAGGATCATTTCCTGAAGTTATACAGTGAACACATGCAGAGCTGGTACTAGAAGGCAAGACTAATGCTGTGTGTAGCATCTTGTCTCATGCTGTCATGTCTGTACATGTGTGTAATGCCACCAACAATCCCTAGGTAATATCACTGGGACCTACAAAATATAAAGAAATGTTACTTACATACTTACCAAGAGAGGAATATTTAAAGAAGAATGCTTATCTATTCTTAAAAGGGCTAGCAAAGACTCCTCACTGTGGCTGCACACAAAGATGTATTGAGCAACAGCAGAGAAATTTTTACTCAGGTCAACAGAGGGTCTAAAAATGAGCTTGTAGGATTCTTCAAAGCTCATAGTCCCCACAGGGCAGGAATTGTCTGGACCTTTAGTGGTGTATTATAATGGAACTGGAGTATTACCTCCTGTTTATGCTGGTTGTTTAGCTTACCTTTTCAAGTTCAAAAAGTGTTTACATTTACTAGTTTTAGACTTTAGAGCCCAAGGGGCCTTTTTGAATGACCTAACTCATTACTACTACTTTATAAATGAAGATACGAAGATACAGACTAAAAGTGGATGGGAAATGTCTTCCTTCTTCCTACCACCAATTACTGGTTACAAGAAGAGAGAAATTGTGAGCCCAAGTGTTCTCTCTCTCTCTCTCTCTCTCTCTCTCTCTCTCTCTCTCTCTCTCTCTTTCTGTCTGTCTCTGTCTCTCTCTCTGTCTCTCTCTGTGTCTCTCTCTCTGTCTCTCTCTCTTTCTGTCTCTCTGTCTCTCTCTCTGTCTCTCTCTCTCTGTCTGTCTCTCTCTGTCTCTCTCTCTCTGCCTAGTGCCTAACACTGCCCAGTTCTGACACTGAAGAGTGCTTAAAGAATGGAGTAGTCAAATACGTGAATGTATGGGGATCACACTTAAAAATAGCAATCATATGACAGGCTCCAGCGAATAGAATGTACAAGTTTGAATGCATTTAGCCCAGGGAGTAGCACTATCAGGAATTGTGGCTGTGTTGAAGAAAGTGCACCACTGTGGGGGGTGGTCTTGAAGTTCAACCCCATGCTTAAGAGACCCTCCTTTTTCCTCCCAAGAAGATAGTCTCTTCTTTAAATCAAGAGGCAGAACTCTCAGGTCCTTCTTCAGCATTATGTTTGCCTGTATGCCAACCATGCTTCCTGCTATAATGAAAATGGACCAAACCTCTGAAACTGTAAGCCAGCCCCAATTAAATGTTTGCTTCTATAAGAAAAAAAAAAAAGAATGGAGTAGTCAAATGAGGTGGGTGGGTACTTGAGAGTATTCCCAGAAAGGGTTAATAAACCCAGAAAGATGTTTGCCAGCTGTGATACAGGTACAAAGAGAATTGAGAGAAAAGTAGTACTACTTTCACCTGGCCAGCTTTACTTTTTGCTGGTGAAGGGACCCACTCTATAGATGCCTCTGCTGCTACCATCTGTCACTGCCACCAGAACATAACTTCTTTGGTTTTACAAGAGTCCTATAGCCTATTATCAACATATTGAGACTTCTAAGGAGCCCAGCTATGTAGCCGGAGTATCATCTACATTCTCAGCCTTGCTAGAGAACAGATTGCTGCTGAAAGCCATATTGTATAATCAAAATGCCCATTACACTATACATGGATCATGAATTCTATTGGTCATGTTCATATACAGAACTCTAACAAATGCACTATGTATATCCTCAAGAGTAGATTCTTTAAGACAGGGCTTCTTTCCTGTGACACTCTAAATGTTTTTGGGAGAAATTCTTACTTGTTTTGTGGCAGGACATTCAGTAGAAACTGTGGCTTCTGCCCAGCAAGCAATAATTCCTCAGTTGTGAAAACTAAAAACTAAACATGTCTCTAGACTGTTCTATATGTCTCCTGTATGAAATAAGGACTAGAATTAGTTCTTATTGATAGCTAGTGGCCTGTGTGTCTAGAAATGACTACAGACAGCCAATATAATTCTTGGTACCTTAGAGGGTACCTTTTTATAACTCAGAAAGACTCAACAGTGGAAGGATTCACATTGCAGAGTAGTATACTTATAGTTTTATTGCCAATGCTCTTCCATCTGTTGTCAGACAACTAAGTCTAAATGAATACAGATAAGAGATGGCTTAAAAGGAAGGACAATAAATAGGTGAGTGGGTTTTGTTTGTTTGTTTGTTTGTTAATGTTTTATTCTCAGAAATGAAAGCTAAAAATTAAAATTTAGTTATTTAATCTTTTTGTTGGTATTTATTCAATAGTGACATATTTCTGAATGGTTCTCTGGGTTATAAATATCCTCATTGAAATACAGTTCTACTTACAAAGTGAAGGAAATGTGGACAGGATATTGAAAGGGCAAGCCTTTTAAAATAATATTATATAGAACCTATGTTTTTTTTCAGTTCCCCACTTCCCACAGGAGCCTACAGTCAGCTTTGAATATCTCTTTTCTCTTCACTGTACAGCCTTGTCTCCACCAGCTGACTATCCTTTGCTATTCAGTTACTATTTCCACATGATTTGAATATGGAGATGACCCATAAAGGAAACACTAACATCTTGCTTTAATGAATGTTCTTGGAGTTCTGCTACTAAACTAAAATTCCCTCCCTTCCATGTTTTAATTTTTTGAACAAAATAAAACTAGTTCATCATTTTTCATGAGCAGCAATGTGGGAAAGTGATACACGTGTGGCTAGCTTGCTTTATATGTTAATGTATCCTTGGTTACCAATGACAGAAAAGTCTGGCTCAAATGACTTACATAATAAGCAAAGTTTATCATATATTGATGTCTATTCATTTCACTTAGATTTAGGTTTCTTGTGGGTCATTTAATTTTACATTTCATTGATGAGCCAAAGACTTGTATTCTTTACATAATCATCTTGGCTGTCTCCACTATGTAAGTTTGCTTCTAAGCCTGGCTCTCCACAGCCTGTCTAAACATCTCACCCCAGCACATTAACACTATATTTGAGGGAGTATTTATCTTACTAATAAAAGTGAGAAATGGCACTGGCTTCCATTTAATGGAGCTCTGTATAGATTTCAGAATTTTCTTTCAATAACAAGTGCTATATTCAAAAAGTAGCATGAAGAAACTTTTCCACAAGTTTTCTAGGGGACTTGCACATTTCCTTGGCCATAAATATGAAACAGGATATATATAATCCAAACACCAGCAAAAGAAATGAGATTACTCTGATTATCTTAAACTAATTAGGTTTTACTTTTTTGTAAGATGGAGTAATTTCTACAATTGCTACTTTCTCAAATATTCATTTAATTTTGTCAAGAATGAGATGGGAATGGATCTTGGTCAATGGTTCCTATTTCAGTTTGTTTGATAATGGTTCCGATTTCTGTGGTTGGGTAAGGTAAAATTGTGCTTTAAAACCTTTTGACTATGTAGCTATGGTTATATCTGCTACTGATCTGACACCCACTCATTCTAGAAAAATAATTACGGCTAACCATTCTATTGATGGTTATAGCAGCTTTTCATTGCCACAAAGATTCCTTCAGGAGGAGTTTGCAGATGTTGCTAGCATCTTGATTGCATGCCTAATACAATATTTCCTCTCCTGGCCATCTTATGTATGCCCACTGTACTGACTGGTTTTGTGTGTCAACTTGACACAGGCTGGAGGTATCACAGAGAAAGGAGCTTCAGTTGAGGAAATGCCTCCATGAGATCCAGCTATGAGGCATTTTCTCAAGTAGTGATCAAGAGGGCAGGGCCCCTTGTGGGTGGTGCCATTCCTGGGCTGGTAGTCTTGGGTTCTATAAGAAAGCAAGCTGAGCAAGGCAGAGGAAGCAAGCCAGTAAGTAACATCCCTCCACAGCCTCTGCATCAGCTCCTGCTTCCTGACCTGCTTGAGTTCCAGTCCTGACTTCCTTTGGTGATGAACAGCAGTGTGGAAAGTGTAAGCTGAATAAACCCTCCTCCCACCTCGATTTGTTTCTTGATCATGATGTTTTGTGTAGGAAAAGAAACCCTGACTAAGACAGCCACCTCTTCTTTATTTGTTTAGTAACATTAGTTCTATATTTAATACCTACCACATAGTTCAAGCTATTTGGATGCAAACTTGAGTAAAATAAAACTCAGAAATCAAGAAATCCATTCTAGTGATACCACATGTTAGAAGTTGTATTCATGTCTGAAAACTAAAATCTAGTAATTCTAGTCAAGATAACATGTTAGGAAAAAAATTTCATACAGTGATTTTGCTTTCTATTTTTTAACTGGTTTATAAAAGGTCTATTTTCGTTTCTGGGTCTAGGAGGAGTTGGGGAACGGGGAGAAGATGGTTGAATTAAATTGTATGAAAACAATTCTCATAAAATAAAGACTTTTAAAACAGTTTTTGCTTTGCATAAAATTTTAATCATTACTTAAGCTAAAAGTAGCAATAGAGAATGTTAATGGATTTTTATAAATCGAACCAATCCCTGTATCCCTGGAGTGAAGCCTATTGATTATAGTAAGTGAAGGTTTTGGTGGCCTTGGATTCAGTGTGCGAGAATTTTATTGAGTATTTGTGCATTAAAGTTCATAAGAGAAATTGGTCTGAGATTCTCTTTCTTTGTTGAGTCTTTGGTGTGCATTAGGTACCGGGGTGATTGTGGACTCATAGAATAAATTTACCAGTGTGCCTTCTGTTTCTCTTTTGTGGAATCGTTTACAGAGTATTGGTATTAGCTCTCCTTTGAAAGTCTGTTAGAATTCTGCACTAAAACCCCCATGGCCCTGGACTCTGTTGTTGTTGATGGTGGTGGCGGTGGTTGTTTTGTCTGTCGTTTTTGTTGGGGGCTGGGGGGAAAGTTTTAATAACTACATCTATTTCCTTAAGGGTTATAGGAATGTTTAGATACTTTAGCTGATCTCAATTTAACTTTGGTGAGTGATATCTGTCTAGAAAATCATCCATTTTATTTAGGTTTTCAATTTTTTGGAGTACAGGCTTTTGAAGTAAGGTGTAAACACCAGGATGTGCTAGAGACCTGAAATGGAGGATGCTTTGAGGAGTCAATGTGAGTGACTCTAGCTGAGACATAGGGATATGGAACCTAAAGAAGCCGCCTCCTGCAACCAGGCAGGATCCCCAGTGCATAGAAATAATTACACCAACCCACCCTAAAATTTTTCTTGTCAAAAATAAATGCAGAGACAAAGATGGAGCAGAGACTCGGGGAATGGCCACTCAATAACAAGCCCAACTTGAGACCCATCCCATGTGTAAGCACCAATCCCTGACACAATGAATGATGCTCTGTTATGCTTGCAGACAGAAGCCTAGAATAACTGTCCTCTGAGAGGCTCCATTCTACAACTGACTGAAACAGACCCACAGAGCTAGGGGAAGATATGGAAGAGTTGGGAGAAGGATTGATAGCCCTGAATGGGACAGGAACTCCACAAGAAGACCAACAGAGTCAACTAACCTAGACTCCTGGGAGCTCTCAGAGACTGAGCCACCAATCAAAGAGTATATACATTTGCTGGACTAAGGCCCCAGTACATATGTAGCAGATATACAGCTCAGTCTCCATGTGGGTTCCCCAACAACTGCAGGGTGAACATCCCTAAAGCTCTTGCCTGTCTATGGAATCTGTTCCCCAACAGGGCTGCCTTACCTGGCCTCAGTGGGAGAGGATGTACCTAACCCTGTAGAGATTTGATAAACCAGGGTGGGTGTTTACCCAGAGGAGGTTCCCAACCTCTCAGAAGAGAAAGGGAAGGATGATGGGGAAGGAACTATATGAGGGGGTGACTGGGAGGGAGCAGCAATCTGGATGTAAGTTAAATAAATGAATAAATTAGTGGAAAAAGGGTAGTAATAGATTTTGTTTATATTCTGGTATAGTCTGCTATTGTATAATAAATTTTAATTTCTATAGGAAAGACCATTTTTTATAGAGTCTTGGAATTCCATGGTATAGATAACCCCATCTTTGGTGACATGGCCTTAGAGAAAACATAATAGTTAATCTCGTAGGTTCCAATTTTACAGGATTAAAAAATACCCAGAAACCTGGTAAAGTATTATTTGGGTGGCCCTCTGAAGTCATATTCAGGGAAAATGAGCTTTGAATCTAAGAACAATAGGTAGAAAAGCTCTACCCTCATTATTGGTAGCCCTAATGAGAGGGCCAGTGGTCTATTCAGAACAAATACAGAAGCAAATTGATCTCTGTTCTGAAAGCTGGATTATGCTTTTGCTTTCTATTTTGAACTCCAGAATCCTGAAATATCTATCCCTATGAGCTCCAGGACTAACACCCACATGGATTCTCAGGCTTTAATCTCAGGGCCTTTTCTCATATCTGTATGCATTTTCTAGACTGTCTCTGTGGAAAACCACCAAAGATTAAATTTCATGTAACTTAGAAAATGTGCAAGTATATAATCTGCTTACATGTATGTACATTTATGTAATATAATGAATAGGAAACTCAGATGAAGGCATTTATTTTAATACCCACTCTTTGTTCTGCTCCATAAGCTGCACAAATCTTGTGTTTATTTTTAATAGAAGTCATAGGTTATTAAGTATATTTAATTATAATACTCAAGGCCTGTCCCAGTTAGTGTCAATATTTTAAGCTAGATGATTGTAAAATAAGTGCAAATTGACTTCTCCAAAAATAACACCCCCCACACACATATATTGGATGTAACCAAGATAGATCTAAGTCTCTTAGTTAAAAATATGGGAGTTCGCTATAATAGATAAGAACAATCTGCAACTCCAATGACATCTCTGCATGGATAAATGGTGTTTTAAAGATACTAAGAGAAAGTTTGCTCTCTTAGAGAAGTTAAATATTGCTGCCTCCCATCCTGTTTACACTGTTAATTTGCTTTGCAAATCCTTTTAGCCAGATAAAGCAAAGGTAAACTCCAGAATAGGCCCTGTTCAAATTATCACCAATTCGAAATTAATGAGCTTTTTGCTCTATCTTGAGTCACAGGAAGACTAAACAAACGTGTGCTGGGATCATATGTTTTCTTTCCATCTGAAGAGCTGGATTCTTCCCTTTAGCACTGTTTCCTCTCTCAGGAAACTTAAGAAGTCCACTAGTTGAAAAAGAAATGTCCAGTGGTACAGCAGAAAAAAAAAATGGGGCCTACCTCCTGAGTCTCTTTATTCTATCAAGTAGGTGACTAAGCCTTACTTATCGGCTTAATTTTTCCATTTCCAAACTCACATTAAACATCACTAAACAGTCATGTAAGCATGCATGATGTCTTCCTTCTGTACAAATCTGTGACGAGAGGAAAAGCTCCTGTCAATTTGAGTGACACTTAGCTTACTGTAACTAGAATACCAATGACTTGTACTAGAGCTCTCCCCCCCGCCCCCTTAGGAGGCCCAGGTGAGGCCAATTAACTCCCATTTATATGATTTCTTACTGCACTGATGCCAGGAGTTTGGGCCCATTCTTCCCAATTCATGAATTTTGAAATGGAGAACATTGGATACAGATGAATCTGCTTTAATCTCAACTCTGCACCCCTAGGCAAGTTCCTTCCCCTCATTAAGACTTAATCTTCCCATATGTAAAATGAGAGTATCCGACGTGATTAAGATCTCTTCAAAATATCAAAATGTTTTGCTTCCACTTTGCGAAATTTTTGTCAGAGCCGTGTTCTTTAATTGCTCGCATCATCACAACCACTCTCATATTGTTCCTGCAATTTCCCAGAGCGTTTCAGAAAGTCCTAGTGGAAAGGATGAACTGCTGAATGCCAGGCCCTGGGCAGGAAACCTGTCAATGGAATCCTCTTGCACAATGTCTAATGGTATTCATAATGTAGAAAAGCAAACACTGGTTTGGAGACAAAGAGTAGGATAAACCCTTCTATTTGGAAACATTTGCCAGAACGAATTCTTATATTTGAAATCTATCTGGACCTTCCACCATGACCGGACTGAGTGCCTATATTCACGACCTCAGCAGTTTCTCTGCCACCTCCCCAAGTAATGCATTTTGTATTTTTTATATGACTTACTGATCTCCATCTGGAGCTTGTACATCAACAATTTTGGAACACAATAAAACCTACACATTTGTTTTATTTCCACAGGCAAAGAAAATAATACTAAAAATCACAAGCAAAATCCACAAACTTAACCTCAAGAACTCACTCTTCCAGCATTATTTCAAGAAGGCACATAAGAAAAAAATTGGAAAAAAAATGAACAAAATAAAATTATAAAACCTATTATCATGTCAACAACAACAGAAAATGTGTCTTTAAGTAGTACCTATTTGCGAGGAAATTTGGTAACGTAGACCCAGGTCAGATCTCTCTCCTCCTAAACTTCAGACATGTGGTGTAGTATTGGTTGGCTTTCTTTTGCTCGGGATCATTTCTGCCAATATATTCCACAGCATTTGTAACTGCTACCATAATCATGTTCCATTATCTTTGTTAGCTTTAGTGAATGGGAAACTGAAACTCAAAATGGGGCTATGCTTCCTGACATCTCTTTTTCCTCTTTAAAATCATTTCTTCAGCCTTTAAACTAAGTTCTAGCATTTCTTAGAGGCATCTTATTGTATCTTCATCAATTTCTTTCATCTTTAGTAGAATCATTTGTGTGTCAGTGGATCTACACTATCCTTAACTTTGCAGGGACTTTTCCATATGCAACATTGAAATGGGATCCCATTGTCTCTCTGATTATGATTCTCCAGGGGCTACAGCAGCTCTTCAAGTCCAATTCACAAATATGTCTCCAGGCCTTGATGACATCATGACCTGGACAATTCTTATCATCTCATTTTTACTCAGTTCACTATTTTCCCCTCTAGTCCTTAATTTAATGGTTATGATCATGCTGTACCTTTAAATCACCTAGAGACTTTTGTGAAAGAAAAAGCCTGTTCTTCATGTGAGTCCTCTAACAATTGGAGCAGGGACTGACTCCTACTCTTTTGCCTGCCCTTGGATCCCTTTCCCTTAGCTGGACTACCTTATGAGACCTCAGTTCCCACTGTGATTTGATGTCCCAGGGTAACCTGATACCCATGGGAAGGCACTTCCCTTCTGAGAAGAGAAGAGGTTGGGAAAATTGGTGCAGAGGGTGTGAGGGTGGAACTGGGAGGAGAGCAGAGATTGGGGGCTTCGATAAGGATGTAAAATAAATGAATAAATAAATAAATAAATAAATAAATAAGGAAAAAAGTCTCTGTATGCCCATCCCTCATATACACAAATAGTGATTTAGTTGGTCATTAGCAGTTATAAAAACTTGCCTTCCTTGATCTCCTAGGACCCAAATAGCTGAAAACAACTTCTTTATATCTTGCCTTTGCAAGGTACCTTCAGTTTTCACTTACTGTTTTCTGTTTTAGTAAATTATGTCTTCCAACTGTCTCTGTGACAACCAAGTCTGCTCAAGTTGGTATATTTTGAATAAATGAAGATAGTTTTTCAGGTAGACAGGAAGATTTGAGGATAAGGGATTGAAATTTGAAATTTGAGATAAGTGTTTTGAAAGAAGAGAAAGTCTTAGACTTGAACCTTTATACACATAGATAGTAGGTATTTTATAATCACTGCTTCAAGTCATACAACCTCAAGTCTGTCATTTAAAAAAATTGCAGAGCACATTTTACCATTGCAAAAAAAAGAAAAGTCCAGTTAATTTCTGACAGAATCATATCCAGCAGAAATAAACTAAGAGTTCCAACGATAAATTCTATAGTATACCCGTTATCACCAGGCTGAAACCCTCATGGGGGCAGCTGTGTTTAGATTCCACAAACCCAACAGGTCAGATGTCTAGCTGATCTTCAAGGGAACAAGGAGAAGATCTTTACTGTGCACAAGTATGGATTACTGCCAACACTTGAATCTTTATCTAACCAAACCTGAGATATAAAGTATTGTTTCGAGCTTTAGTTACTCAACTGGGGTCTTTACAAGACCTAATGGAAAAACAAACCTAATGGAAAAACAACTAAAGATAGAATGTTAGGGTTTTTGCTTTTTTTTTTTTCATTTTGTTTTCTGTTTCCCTCTCCTGAAATCCATTTAAATTCTTCCAAACAAGTTGGAGCTGCAGAGACACCATTTCTTCCCACATAAAGCAAGGATGACTATCATCCTTGTGTTGTATGCTATCAGGACATACAACATAAAAACAAAAGGAACATAAAATTTCAAAACACTGGACATAAAGGAAACAATCCCAATGACCTATTGTAATGGTTAATGACTGCCAACTAAGTTTTGGTTGTAAGACTTATCCTTTAACACCTGAGCTATCCCTTCAGCCCAGTAGTTGTTCACCTGACAGACAGAATCACTTAGGAGATAGGCCTCTGTGCCTGTTTGTGGAGGATTATTTTGATTGTGTTAACTGACTTGGGAAGACTTGCCCACTGCAGATAGAACAATTCTCTGGCAAGGGTTCTTGTACTGTACAAAATTGGGAAGGAAGACAAACATGCATTCATTTCATTCTGCATTCAGATTGTGGGTGAAATGTGACCAGTTGCTTCAAGTTCCTGAAATTTTGACATCTTCCTACATGATGTACTATGCTATTGAAAGTAAACCCTTCTCTCTTAAATTGCTTTTGCCAGAGTGCTTTATCACAGCAATGGAAAAAGAAATTAAGACAATTCCTGAATCATTGGACAAACTTGTCAATTTTTTCTTTTTCTCTCTTAAAATTTCCAGTCCACAACCAAATGACAATAAAAACAGAGAGTTTAGTAGACTGGTAGACTGAGTGAGTTAAAAAAAATAAATAAAACTAACAAGTGCATATTCTTCGTGGCTCAAATTTTTCAAAACATGCTTACATTAAATCAAACAAGCAAAAAGAGGCAAGCATAACCTACAAAAAGGTCTTAATGCCAGAAATACAAATGTTGTGTTGCATTTGAACATATCAGTGAAATGTTTAAATAAGATTTTAAACCAAAACATAATTATCTCAGTATCTGGAAAACAAGCAACAAGAGAAACCCAACATCCATTCCTGATGAAAGCCTGCAATAGTGGATTCAGAATGGGACTTCCTCGGTCTAACCAACTGTCCCTTTTTATAAGCAGCATAAAAATATAATTTTTTGTGCTAAATGGTGAAAGACTTAATGATTACATATAAGCTTTATGGAGCAAGATATGTCTGCTTTTACCATTAATTTTTAATATTACATATAAATTTCTAGCCAAAACAGTAAGAAAAAAAAAGTAATAAGAACTCCCAGATTGACAAGGAAGAAAAAAGTTGCCTGAATCCAAGATGACTTTCTAAGTTAACATGTCTCCATTCCCAATTATAATAAAACACACAAATAAATGAGTCAAACAAGTTTGTAATAACCAAGTTTAAACTCAAACATAGATTTGATTTTTATATATGAATTACAACATTTTAGAAATTAAAATTAAACAAACAATACCATTTGTTGTGCCATCAAATACCTCAAATACTCAAGAATATATTTGACAAAAGTATTGAGCATTGTTAAATCCACAAGCTGTTGAGTGAATGTACATATATGCTACCTTGAGGATTGAATACCTCCACATAATTAAGATACTAGGGTTATTAAAATATTACGTTTGGCTACAATCCTAATAAAACTATAGCAGACACTGAAATGGAAGTAGGATTTGTAAAAAAAAAAAATGTAGATGAATATACACTTGGAAAAGGGGGCATGAATTGGTTCAATTTGTTGCAAAGATGAATAGCAGCAGGATGAAACTCAATAGCAGACATGTCTCTGTTAGGTGGAAGACTTTGTCAGGTGGTGTGCCCTTTGAATATTCAAAACATATCAGAGGAAACCCTCATAAAGTTTGAGTGAGGAGGATGGTGTGGCTGCCTGGAACCTCTTTAGTATATTATGGATGCATGAATATTTTCATAGTTCAAATGCTTGAGTGTCTTAGGTGCCTGCAACACTGAGGACAACAACACCTTCTCTGATGTGTAAAAGATCCACACTACAGAAGATAACTCAATTGTTTTGGGATATCAAACTAGAGTTTCTCTACCATGACAAACTCCTCTGGGAATATTTTTCACTTTTACTGTTCTGTGTATCATAAAACTTGTACCTACACCCCTACATGAAGAAGTGTTTTCTGTTTTGTTTCTTTCACTCTGTATCTTCCTATTCCTCCTTAGAAAGCAAAGCAAAAATGAAGTCATTACTTTGCTAGGTATTATGCTAAAAGTTTCCACTTTCGAATTAATCCTTAATTTAGTCCATGTATGAGTCAGGATTCTTCACAGAGACAGAACCAAAAGAACATGTGTTTGTTTGTTTAAAAGTATTGGCTCATGGGATTATACAGGCTGGCAAGCCCAAGATATTCAGAGAATCCAGTACATGGCCTCAGAACGTGATGCTTTAGTTCCAGCCATAGGTCAAAATGCTAGAGGACTGTAAAGCCACTGCCATGCTCCTACTCCAAAGGCAAGCCTTGCTCAAGTCCCAGGGACAGCTGATATTTCAATGTGAATATAAAAGAGAGGAAAAAATCAGACATTCAGAGGCCTTCAGGCTAGAACATCATTTCTTACTTGGTGAGAGCCAGCACTTGTGTTTCAAATAAATGAAATCTAAATGCATTAGTAGGGACACCTGCTTTGTTCAATCTATCTCCATTTCATCCAAAGAATCACAAAATTAACATTCTATGTTCACTCTCTCTCAACTGAGTACATATAGTTGTCTCTATAAACAAACTTCATCATCAAATGAAGACAATGACAAAGTCATAATGTTATATAATATGATAAAATTGTTTAGGGAAGACCTAAAAGAATGCAAAATCTTTCCCATAGAAGCAGATGTTGACACCCAACCAATGGACATAATCTGCTGACCTCTGTGGTTAAATTTGGGAAAAGCTGGAAGAAGCTGAGGAAGAAGGTGACCCTGTAGGAGGACTAGCAGTCTCAACTAACCTGGACACAGGAGATCGCTCAGACACTGGACCACCAACTAAGCAGCAAACAGCAGCTGATATGAGGGCCCCCAACCCATATACAGTAGAGGACTGCTGGGTTTGGGTTCAGGCAGAGAAGGTAAGAAACTGGAGGCCCCAGCGAGTGAGGAAGTATAGAGGGGTAGGGGGTAGAGGGAGTGACAGGTGGGCGGGACATTATAGTGGAGACATGGGGAGGAGGTATGGGATGTGGAGCAGTCAGAGGGTGGGCAGGGAAGGGAATAAAATCTGGAGTGTAAAAAATAAATAAAATTTTAAAAAAAGTGTAATTGAAGTCCAATTTACTCTTCTTATCTTGTAATTTAAGCATATGATGTAAAGCAATAGTATTTACTATGGTATAATACTCATAGATAAGAAAGAGGAGGAAGTAAAGGCACTTATGTAATATAGTTCTCTCACACATATTCATAACAAGTATCTTCACAGAAAAATAAGGAGAATGTATGTATGATGCTTATAGTTTCCATTTTTGTGTCTGGTCACATTATGTTCATGAATATTTTTTTTTTACTCACTCTATCTTCCCTTATATGATAATAAATTGCTCTTTTTTCTGATGAGAAACTTAAATCTTTACTTAATGATTGCTGTATTTCATTATTAAGCCTACCTAAACTGAATTTTATAATTTCTCATTGGTTTTAATCACAGGGCATGACAATATTGAGTTATGCTAGAGAATCTTTATCATGGAACAGAAGTTCAATTACTCTTGATAGACAGAATCAATCACTCTAGGTAAGAAAGTCAGATCACCACTCTGGGAAGATAACTGATATTAGATGGTTGCTATACGTGGTAAAAGAAATAATATTCCATCAATATAAGTCCCTTGACATGTTTCTTTTGTAGTGAAGTGTGTGTGTAACATTGACTGTGGACATGGATGGTGACAGAATTACTGCACATAGACAAGGCAGAGAGTTATTTATAGCAGGTTTCTGGTCCAACAAGGACAAAATATTGCCATCTCTATGGCAGAAATAGTCCAGTTAGCTACCTTCCACCAGGTAACTAACTACTCCTTATAAGTAATGATGTTATATTGATATTAAGAGTTGTTCTACGCTACAGAGACTGAGCACTCATCTGTATGCCCAGTCCCTTGCTGAATGGGAGCCTTGTTGTTGAACCCATGCATAACCTCTATCCTGTCATCACAGCTACTTTGTTCACAGCCTATTAGTGATGACAGCAGTGGCTTGGGAAAGAGACTGAGTACTAGCCACAGAATGGGTCATTCTATCCACTTGATTATTAGAATTCTCCTATACTGAGGTCACACAGTTGGTTAACATTCACACAGAATGTTCTTCATTATTTTGTTCATTCAGAGAAGTCTATCTATAAACTGCTTCCTCAAATTTTTAGTCATACATTTTTCACTCACATTCCTTACAAAAATTCATGGTCATCACCCAAGACATTGGCCATGGCATATACATTGGTATATAATTATGAATCTGACCATTTCTCCTTTACAGGTAGCATGAACAACCAAGTATATTAGTCATAGATCAGTTCACCAGGGAAACTTTAATCCACCCTTCTTCGAGAATGTCTAAGAAGGGCTATAGTGCTGTGTCTATTTGTATTAATGTTGAGTTTTAACACCACAAAGAACAATATATGAAAGAAGAGTCAACTTATAGTGAACTTCCTCATCAGACTATAGTTGTAAGCTGGGGGAAAGAAGAGAGAAAACAAGACTTCTCTGGTGCACACTGTTTACATTTGAACTTAGTGTCATATAAAATGCTTACAAGTTCAGGATGTATTCAGCCCTTTCAGTTTCCAAGTGATGGCAGAATACTACTGCACATGTTCAGTCTTATAACTTGGTAGATTATTTATATAGTTCCTGATGGGGAACTTGTTTTGTGTTAACTTGGTAGCTTGTTAAATATTCCCTTACTATTAGGACCAGATCCAGCAACAGCCCCAAAGTTGTTTCTCTAATGAAAAGTAGTTATCTACAGATAATAGCAAAGATTGACTCCAAAATCCAAAGGGCAGAGATGATTCATTTATACAGAACTGCCAAAGGTTCCAGATGGCATACCTATCTGCCATCAACATTTCAAGCACCATTGAATCTGCTGGACCCTGTAGCAGAAGTGGCACAGGCCCTTTCATAGAAACCTTAATCTGCTACAGAACACCCTCAGCTCTTGTGTGCTTTTTTATGAACTCAACTCAAATTAGAAATTTCAGATGTTCTAATACTCTAAAGGAGTAGAAGCAACACCCAATACATAATAAAAGACAGATTAAACAGTGTTTCATATCCTTCAGTTTAGAAGACTGTTTTTCCAGTCAAAAATTCCTAGACTCATGGAAAATCTCACTGAGGTAAAAGGATTAAGAATTTGTTGTACTTTTTCCCCCATCTTGTAACATGTAAATATCTTACTAGGTCTATAGAACATGCTACAGGCTTATATAACTCCCCAAAGGTGCAAAGATCCCTGTAAATTAAATTATGAGTGGGGATGGAGTATATGCCTTAAGGCAAAATAGGGAATTTCTATCCTGATTCCTTTCAAGCTACAATCAAAATTATTCTAATGAACTTTATTAGAAGTCATGTAGAGGAAATATTTATGTTAATTTTCTAAAACAATGAAGTCTTAACTGGTGTAACACCTATAACTGAAGTCAATACATATTCCATATTACATTATTGCATCATTATACATTAAGATCCATCCATTCTCTTCACCAGCCAAGTAAGCAAGTCTAATGGGTTATAAGCAAACTAATTCACATGACTACTAATCCTTCCTTTTTCAATTTAGTATTGACATAGTCTCTGAATCAATTTGGTAATGCTGCATTGTTTTAAGATAACTAATTTACCAATTAGAGGTAAGTCTGGCAGCTAACACTCAATGTCTTATATCACAATAACTTCCACACCACAGTCCAAGGGCAGTGTAGGGATCTGCCATCATTGATATACATGGATTCTAGTTACACATCCTGGAACTACAATTCCAGAGCATGAGAATGGATCAAAAAGACAGTAGATGTATGACGAGACAGGCTTGAGCGAAAACACCATAGATCAAATGATCATTGTATGTTCTTCCTATAGCTAAAGGACTACAATTTTGTTCTAGGATTACTGTCACTTTGAAGATAGTGTCTAGTTGCCTTTGGAAAGCTCATTATTTCCTTTTGTCCCTGTGTTAGTGCTGCTGCTTAGTTTTCTCCATCATAATAATTCCAATTCTGTAAGGTAAGGAGCAATAGTTCTTTTTGAGAAAGACTAGGAAAACTATCTGCAATGTCCATTTTATCAGTGTCCCAAAGATCTTCTTTAAGACTATAGCTGCAATTTATCATGGTCTTCCAATTGACAGAGGTGCTAAAAGAGTCTGTTTTTATGACTTCATTTAGCTTTTTGTTCACTAGACCTAAATATCTTCTGTTTATACAGATAAATTAACGACTTGATATGCTAACTATACTTCTTATACTAAGAACAGAGTGATAAATAAGTAGCCATTGCTGTGTGCTAGAAAGGCCAGAGTATGCTTATTGTTTTGACATTGACTTTGATATACACTGCAGTAATCACACCTGTATTAGCATTTTCAATTAATGACACACTTTTCATTGCAACATTTGTTCTACAAAAAAAACATTGCAAGAACAACTGAAAATATAGGGGCTTTCCTCAAGTTTATTTCTCACAGTTGTATTGAAAAACTTGTATTTAGGTCTCTCCTAAAAAATGAACAATAAATGGCAAATCTAATCCAACAGTCTGATCTACCAAAACCTCAATAATTTTCCATACATTGATCCAAAACAAGCCTGGTATTTTCAACTAGCAAATTGTAAGTCACCTTTCAACCCACATTCTATCCAACCAAACTAATCATTACTATCCTCCCTAGTTCTTTAACTACATCAATGTAAATTTCTAATTTGTGAGCTCATTTAAAAAATTTTGCCTGATTGAAGATTATATTCTTTCCACCATGACTTAGCATCTTCCCAAACATATGTTCCTTAAATTTTTCCCTACATAAAAACTTAAAACTGAAGTAGTTCTTTTAAAGAGTGCTACAACGTTTCATGGATCAACTCAATTTCTGCCATTTGAGTCTAGATATCCTCTATAAACTTATACATTTCTGGTGGAGTTGAGAAGAATGGCTGTGGTCTTGAAAAACAACTGGGAGTGTAAATCTTTGCAATTCCTAAGATAACATCTGGTTATTCCCTTGGGATGAAATTTATTTAACTGAAGGAAGAGAGGTTACATATATTATTAAATAGCATATACAATATGGAGAGTCAATTCCTGACTCAAATCTTCCCCGACATCCCCAGTTGAACTTTTCAGACACCATTTCTGTGCAATCAGTGTTCCCTATTTAACTAGTAGACACTCTTTGAAGCATATGTTTCAAATTCTGTTCGGCTTCAGCCAGTTGCTGTGGGTGAATGCAGGTGTAGGGTAGCAGTCTTAATACCATAGATACAAAAGACAATGGTTGACTTTAGACACACACAGAAATGAGGCGATTTTTATAACATCCATACTGGAAATTTGAATTTTTTTAGTTCATGTCATTCACACCAATAGAAATAAGGAGTGGATCTTACTTTCTTCACTATTTTGACAAAAAAGGAAATTGTTTTATAGTTTGAAGTATGATGGTATAAACCGACAATCCAAGCACTTATAAAAGAATACAGGGAAGCAGAGTGGGATGAAGGGACACACAGACAGAGACTATTATAATCATCTAAGACTTATTTTAATATGGTTATAAATGGTTGGTTAGTCTTTCAAGCCTATGTGTTGATCTTTTGGGGAATTTCTCTTGACATAGATTATCATTGTTCACTTTGATATTCAAACAGTCATTAACTCTTTTAATTTTAACCAGATTGGGAAGCTAATTCTGGATACTCCAAACCAGTTCAGAAAATCTATTCTTTAAATTGAAATTAGGGTCCTCAGAAGAAAAATCTTGCCACCAAAGTCTGCATTTATATAAGTTCCCCAGAAGTAAAACTGATACTATATAAAGACACAGAAAGATAGTACTTTTGATGAACTGGGTTCTAACATTATGAGAGCTACCAGCTCCCAAGCTGTATAGTGTGTGTAAGCAACCTAGAGTGTGGATGAAAGAGAATAAAGGTTCATTCCACTTTGATCTCAAATGTCTGAGAATGGAGACAGTGGATGATTTTGTTGACAGTTGAAGACTCTGTTGCTCCAAGAAAGGCACTGAGCAGACAAATTTTCTTTTACACTGGAGTCAGCCTTTCTCTTTTATTCAGATATTCCATTGATTAGATGAGGTCCACTTATATTAGAAAGAATAATTTCTTTACTCAAGCCACTGATTCATATGTTAATCTTATCCAAAAATACCATCATAGAAAAGCCCATAATGATGTTTGACTAAGTAGCTGGATACATACAAACAATTAATCACCATGTTTTTTCTTTCTTTCTTTCTTTCTTTCTTTCTTTCTTTCTTTCTTTCTTTCTTTCTTTCTTTCTATTAATTGAGTCAGTCTCATGGTCTCACATACTCCAATCTGATTGAAGAATTTTTGTGACTTAGAGAAACACTCTCATCCAGGACAGTCATGAGGTATTTGAGGGGGAAAAAAAACTTAAAAACTCAGAAGAAACAAGCCATAAGATTCTAGTGTAAAGTGCCTTTTGTTTAGTTACAGAAGAAAACAACACTAATCTGAGAGTGTTTGATAGGTTTTAGGGATAGTAAGCATGCAAGAATCATGTGCTCAGAGATGAGCACTAGAAGTAGCCATGTAATAGATCATGGATATAGCCAGAGATCAGGTTACAAATGATCCAACCACAAACATTATATGCATTATGTTCTATTTGAGATGAATAAGACTTGGAAGGATTTGAGTAAGAAATTTACATAAAGTACTTTGAGAAAACATGTAAATTTAGAATGCAAGAATTACAATAGGAAGTTCTTGTCACTAAAAAGCTTGTCACTATGATTCAGTTTCAATATTTAGGAAAGGTAATATAGAATGTCCACTCACTGATACACGCCCTTAAATGACCCATTTTCAATGTTGCTTGCTACATCTACAGTTTCATCTTCCATGCAAACTTTCCCTCTTGATCTCAAAGTGAAACATGGAAGACATCAAGATCATCATCCACCATGATCTTAGAAGTCAGATATTAACCCTCAGGATTTCCCCTTGCAACATCAGAAGCAGTAGGCTTGTAAGTCTCCAAATATGTGAACCACTACCACAAGTCAACTTTGATTTAAAGCAAAGGAGTTGGCATTGCTTGAAGGTGAGGTCACTGGAACTGGAGCCTTGATGAAGTTTCTCAGAAAGAAAACATTGTGCTGTGTTTGTGTCTCCCTCACATTCCTCCTTCCCTCTCCCCTCACTTCCCACCACATGTGGGTTGGCTGTGCCTGAGGTTCTAAGGACTGAACAAAAACCATTGAAGTTTGGGCATTTCAAAGAGCCTACACAAAACCAAGCAGAACTTCCTTTAACCTGAACATAGTTCTGCAAGTGCTGATTGAAGGAGACAGAGAGGAAGCTACTTTAAGTCTATTAGAGAAAACAACACTTGGTGTGTGCTCATGGAATTTGCTACATAATGAGGACACTGATTCTCCTTCCATGAGTCAGAGTCTGGCCACTGTAAAACTATGGAGAAAAAAAATTCTCTGAGGTTTATGCACAGGCAAAGCTTCCAGGTTTGTGACTATATTAACAAGGCCTGGAACCAGGAAGTCAGGACCCCAGCTTTCATGATCAGCACATCCCTAGAAGTTACAGATAACTTGGGTGGCTAAATTTTGCTCTGCCTTGGCATTAGTTTGCTTTTCCATAAAGTTGAAGCAATATGTCCTCTGCAGGGTCATCACAAGCATTTGGTGCTATGATAGTAAACCCCAGTGTTTCTAGCCATATAACCTCTCTTTACTATCATACTTCAAGCAATAATCATGTTTAAGACTCACCCTGTGTCCACCCTGGTTCTGTTTGGAAACGAAGAGTGCTTAGTGGGGAAAAATATTTTAAACCATGCCATTTCGTTGCAAAATGGAAAATAATGACATTTGCAAATGGCAAGCAGTATTCCTGGCTTATCAAGGGGAGGACAGCACTCATATCTCCTTCCTTCTCCAGTTCTCCACCTTATTTGATGTCTTCATTGTGCTATTCACCTAATTTCTCTGAACAAAGTAATAATTTCATTTCGCCCTGCCATATTCAGTTCACTAGTAATCACTGCCTCTTCTACATCTTGTCCCCTTTCCTCCCTTCCAGTTTTACCAATGTTAATATCACTCAGACATAAAGCATCCTTTTCTCTCATACTTATCCATTGCTCTCTGTCTAACACTTCCTTTAGCAGCTTCATAACCTATTCCCCAAAATGGTCAAAGATGGCTTTCAAAAACATTTATTTTCTAAAGAAATCCCATTCCATTTCTTTTCTAAAACATCCAAGCCACTGGGTTTCAAACTCCTCAGCATGTCTAATGATGCTATAAGTGACCTGGTATGTCTCCACTTCAATCATAGTACAGTGGTCTCTCCAGTATATCGCTCTGTCCTACACACATGACATGGATGCTGTCATCAGGTACAGATGTCAGTTCAAGGCATTTCCTGAGCTTTTCCTTTAATGTATTGAGAGGCTCTGCCTCTACTACACTGAGTGGCTATGTTCTTTTTCTTGGTCAGTTTTCAGGTCATACTTCTTGACCTCTGCAGAACTTCTCTGACTGCCCAGTCACACAAACATTAATTTTGCATCAGTTTCTTACGCTGCTGCTGTCCTTTCCTTCTTTACCATCATTAGAAATTACAATGTTCCTGACTGTTGGTTTGTATCTTTTTTATCTATTTTCATCCAAATCAGAAACTCCATGAAAATGGATTTTTCCTCTTTGTCCCAGGTTTATATTCTATCAGTGTCTATCTCTGGCTGCTGACCTCAACAAGATGTAATACGGAACAGAACCTCATTCCTGATAGAATCTTTTGAGAGCATGAAATGGCCTTCTGGGAACAACCTTTCAATATCCTTTAGGTATATATGTGGTTCTGCAAAAACCTACCCCTCTTTCTGCAAAAAGACCTTCGGTAGCTGACAAAGCTAATAAATGATTTAGATTTAGATCATAGGTGCATTGTTTGGAAAATACACAATGTTGTGTAGAAAGGAACAATATTTAAAATCATGTCATTTCCTTGTAAAAGTGAAAATTCTGGAAGTTTTAAAATTATATGCAATCTCATTGGCTTACCAAACATAGGTCAGGAATCATATTAGCAGAGAATTACTCAGGATTGGTCCCAAACTCCATTCCTCACCAGTTTTCTCAAATATTTGATGTCTTCATTGTGCTACTTACCTAACTGCTCTTAACAAAGCCATCTTTTGTTGCATTTGTTTATAAAGAAATCATATTTCAGATACTTGTTTCCATATGGAATTATCTTTCCTAAGTATGCATTTTCCCTGAACAAGAGACATAACTCATGGTCCATTCTCATGGAATTAGAGATAAGTACACATAGTAGGGAATACTGAGTGAATAAGACTTTTATATGAATCATCTCAAATTCATGGAAAACTTGTTTATAAAAGCAATGGGAGAGTTAGGGGAAGGACTGAAGGAGTTGAAGAGGATTGCAACCCCATAGGAAAAACATGAATATCAACTAACCAAACCCCCCAGAGGTCCCAGAGACTAAACCACTAACCAAAGAAAATACATAGATGTGTCCATGGCTCCAGCTACATATGTAGCAGAGGACTGCCTTATCTAGCATCAAGGGGATGCTTTTGATCCTGTGGAAGCTTGATGCCCTAGCATTGGAGGATACTAGAGAGGTGAGGCAAGAGTGGGTGGGGGGGCTTAGAGCACCCTTATAGAGGCAGGGGAGGGGAGATGGGATAGGGGCTTGTGGAGGGGATACCAGAAATAATAAATTTATAGTTACAATTTAATAAATTATAGATATGTACATATGTGATATGTATATATACAAAAGATGATCAGCTGGGTGGTGGTGGCGACGCCTTTAATCCCAGCACTTGGGAGGCAGAGGCAGGCGGATTTCTGAGTTCAAGGCCAGCCTGGTCTACAAAGCGAGCCCAGGACAGCTAGGGCTACACAGAGAAACCCTGTCTCGAAAAACAAAACAAAATAAAACAAAAACAAAAACAAAACAAAGAAAAAAAAAAAAAATGATGATCAATCAGAACTCAACAGACTGAATCTCCTTAACTTGATATTATTTACCAAAAGAGATTGCACCAAAAATGGAGTTTGGCCACTTTGGATCAAAGAGGCACAAACACACCACATGGATAAGAGTGAGGTTTTCCCTAAAAGCAGTGTATAGCCTATATTATCAGTCACAATGGGAAGTTTTCTTTTCTTGTTGCTGAAGATGAAGGACAAGAAGTTTCCAGGAAGAAGAAAATTATGTTACCTCTGTGTATGACCTTTGAAATATTTGACCAAAGTGTGAAGTGATGGGAAGATGCTTGAGAAAGCAAATATTGGGGGTTGGAAATGAAAGGAAGATAGAGCTAGATAGATGTGGTTAGGTAAAGAATCAAGAATTAGTATTTGGACTGTAGATTTTAACAGAAACTACATCTAGTATAAGTTGCATGACTTCTCTGTTCTGAGTGTCCATTTCATTATCCCCAATCTGTTAGGAGTATTTCCACACCGTTCTTGAGGACAAGAGATAGGAATAACTATGGCTTAGGGACACTGTGCCAGCAGATGACAGACTGGCAAGGACCATTGGCAACCGAAAAAGGTAGATGATGTCACGATCAGAAGGCAGATGGTGAAGAGGAAATAAGGAAATTGCTCTGCCTACATTTGTTGGAGTGTAACCGGGAAAAGTCTTCTAGATGGCCAAGAGACAGTAGGTGGAGTGAAGCCCCATTTTTTGGCATCTAGACTTGTTGCAAGTGATATACAATCATTTTGTTATAAAAGTATATGAGGATTGTTTTGGAGTTTGAAGCAATGCCCAAAGGCAAATGGGTCACATAGAGATGAGGAGACACAGAGCTGGCCTCACAGATTCACAGTTTGAGTACTTCAAATTTTCACAGTGTGTATACTACTTTTCCTGTGTTCCTCCCTGACTAAAGCCCATTGGTTTCCTGTTCAATTCTCATTCCTGTAAATCCTTTTTCCTAAACCCTAGCAAGTAATGTACATGGGAAGAAACATGAAATGGAATTCTGCAAACCTATTTTTTCTATCTAAAATGGAATATAAAGTCAATTGTATACATCCAGCAGTTAGCTTCCTGACTAACTTTCATTCCAATATTGCACTTGGAGACTTCCTTATTGTTATAGTGCTCATGCATTTAAACTTAGCAGGATATTATGCTTGAAAATTAATTCTACCTGAATTGTTTTATAAAATACTTAAACTGTATATTTGAATTTGTATTGTGGAGGTTGCCTCCAACAAGATAAAGAAACATGTACCTAGGTTTCTAGGCCCTGCTTTCTGGAGATTCTTAAACATGGTCTTCACATCTACATAGGGTGCTTTGTTTTACTCCCTACCATTTGATGTTCAATAAGACAGAAATCTTTCATTTGTAAGCCTTGACCTATGACTTTTTAATTCTTTTCCCTAGAACAGGGAGGACCCTGATAGTGCTGAAAATTGTAAAAGATCTATTTATTTCCTTCCATTTGCAATGATGGTCTGAGTACAGCTCCAATGACATATTAAGTAAGGACAACCATCCCTGCCATGTTTGTCATGGATGAGCATTGTGGGAATATGCAACATGGTGAGATGGCAGTGCTTCACTCAGGAGACATTGATGAAATTGACTCTCTGATCACTAGTGAACATTGATATCAGGTCCATGCCAGTGTGAAGTCTGTCATTGCTTGACTTACTGGGTTAGAGAACTGAACCAAGGAAAGAAATGACTGACTTTTCAGTTACTTGCTATAACATCCTACATCAATCTAGTAGTTGCTGTTGGAAAAGGTAAGAATGTAGCCAGATAAAATAAGTGTACTTTAAGATGGATTTTTGGGGGGTACCTAGAGTTTCTCACTGAGAACCCCCATGTAGAAAAGAAGACAGAATTTAAGTTGCAATACAAAAGCCTGTACAGCTTGAGAGAAACATTACCCAATAGTAGAACATGTAAAATCTTTAATACTGCTTTTCTCATAATGAGCCACAAAAATTACATAGCCATATTTAATTGGATGATAAATATGTTGATCTCCAGATAATTCTTGCATTACTGCCTCCAGTCTTTGCTTGCACAGGAAGGCAGGTTGTGACATTTCTCAAAGACATTGGCAGGTCTTGGGAAAACTGTAGCTGAGAAATTTCATCAAACAGGTAAAGATGGGCTACTTATTTATTTGATAGTCTGGAAAACACTGTCCCAGAATTTTATTTTAGCCCATTCCTTGGATTTTCTAGAAGTACCTCAGAGAAAGAAGTACTAAACATAGTGTATACCAGACATAGACCTCCAGCACCATATGAAATCAGACATGTTTCTACAGTACATGCTTCCTGTAGAATTTCAGGCTTTCATGTGTTTTTATCACTCAGTCATTCGTCAGACAACTTTAGATTTCATGCTTGTGAGATTTTAGTGTATCAGAGAGGAAGAAACCAATAAAATATTGTAGATTTCACTTTACAAAGTTTATCAGTGCAGCTGAGACCTCTGCACTACCAGCAATATGATCAGTCCAACTGATCAGCGGTGTTGAAACTGCCCTAATGGTGGTATTATTAAGAAAAGAACTTCTGAAATCTATTCCTATGCAGATTGTACTAAATTTGTTTTATTCCATTGAATTGGCACTAATTTTCAGATTAGACAAGTGTTATCATGTATGGAATGTCTGTGCCCCAGTTTTGTAATGACGTTATCATGTATACATTTTATAAGTAACAATTTAAAATTACAAAAGATTGCACAGTACCTAGTCATGATATAATGTGGGATTAAAATTCATCTAGGTAAAAGTAATACTAAGCCTATTGTAGTAGATTTAATGCAGCTCCATATTTACATCCATATGTAACCTACATTGTGACTTTACTTGGGAATAAAATCATTGAAGATGTCACTAAATAAAGATCTTTAAGTGACATCATCTTGGATCATCCAGATGAAATCTAAGTACTGTAGTAAATGTCCTTTTAAGAGAGAATAGAAAAGATACAAGCACACAGAAAAGGTGACTTGAAGATGAATTGCAGACATTTAAGCAATATGTCTATAAGCCAAGGGATGTCAGGGATTTCTGGCCAGGATAGCAGCATGAAATAGATTTTGTGGCAGACTCTAAAGAAGGTATCTGCTGACACCTTGATTTCAGACCTCTGGTCATCAGACCTTGGGGAGAATATATTATTGTTGGCCTGAGCTTCCCAGTCTGTGATAATTTGTTATAGTCTATAAACTAGCATCCCTACTGGTTTTTTTTTTATTTTGTTTTTTTCTACTATATTTTATAGCTCTTTCTGTATATTCCTTTTTTTAAAATCTCTCCTACTCTCAACATTTGCTTCAACAGGGATATTCCATAAATAAGAGATAAGAATGAATTAAAAGATAGCTCACTATTTCAGAATTTGTTGACTTTGTTGCACAAGTGAGAGTGCTTCGAAATGAATATTTCTGGGAAAATAAAAGCACACTGTGCATTGTTAGCAAATGCAGCAGGTGCCTTTTGTAAGAATAAAGAACATGAAGAGAAACAAGATGGGCACAGGTCACTGATGTGTTTCATAGGTCATATGATTTTAATATTAATGAGAGCATACAGAAATTCTTCATTACCAATACCTTTATTTATATCCACATCCTCATTTGGTTGCTCACATCACGCCTATAATTTCTTATAGTGTGTTATGCATGAGATGAAAGTGGATCAATGAGTTGCTTGCCTGGGATACCATAGTGAGAATTCATCAGAATAAGAGCCAAACCTCTGCTTGCTTACTAATGTGCTTTTCTCTGTATGAAGTAAAGGAACATCTGGTCCATTATGGCATAAAGGCCATGTCTTGATGATTCAGAAGATACTTTTTGTTATTGTTGTGTTCCTACGTGTGCATGACTAGAGGCCAGTGGTTAATGCTGGGGATCTTCCTCTATCATTATGTTCAGAGGAACTTGGTAGTCCTATG
This sequence comes from Montemys delectorum, assembly GCA_019843815.1. NCBI lineage: Eukaryota > Metazoa > Chordata > Mammalia > Rodentia > Muridae > Montemys > Montemys delectorum. Next base: position 42,839 of record JADRCD010234349.1, read on the forward strand.
TGGGGTCTCTGGTGGGCAATTCAGTCTCTGTGAGTCCCTTGACCCCAGGTTACATGATTCTTTGGGTTTTCTTGTGGTGTCCTTGCAACATCTGTCTCCTACAATACTTTCTCCACCTTTTCCACAGGATTCCCCAAGCTCTGGTTAACATTTGGCTGTGGGTCTCTGCATCTATTTCCATCAATTTCTGGATTAAGCCTCTTTGATGACAATTGATCTTGGCACCAATTTATAAGTGTAGTAGAACCAAATACAACTGGGAAAAATAAATCAAAGACTGTTTATTTTAGCTATATGCTGATACTATATATTCAAACTGGTTTCCTGAAACTAGGCATATAGCTGAATTACAGAACACTTTCCTAGCCCATGATGTGTTCTTAATGTGATGCTCAACACTTTTCAAATAAATCAACCAACAAACAAACATAGAAACAATTATAGTGACTAAGACAGGACAAAGGAGATCTTCAAAGGGTTTTGTCAGACTCCTGTTCTAAATAGTCATTGTAGTAATTTTATGTAATCCTCAGCAAAACAGAACACCTTTGAAATTTTTATATTAGTGGCCATGCATTACAAGAGTAACAACAGAAGCATATTTTCCTATGTTATGAACAGACCGTTAAAAGTCAGACCTCAAATACTTCAAATCATAGACCAGTAATCTTCTAGATGCTGTAAACTAGTTTGCTGACAGCCATAATCCTCCTATAGTAACATCCAAACAACAGTGGTGGGAGTATGAGCTTATAACGTGGCAGTTCATGGGGATATTATAACTGCTATTCACTTATTAGACAAGATCACCACTGTGAGACCATGAAAGGTAGCTTAGTTCCCAGTTGAGCTAAGGCTTAAAACCCCAGAAACTCTGAAGGAAAGATAAGTGCTTCACCTGTAACTGGGCACCCGGCCTCTGTCACTAGCCACAGCCCTTCCCCTCTCCCCCAGCCCCTATAGATTTGTGGCAATCAGTTTTGTAAGGGCAACACCCTAAGTCCCTCCACATATATAGAGGATGTGATTTGTTGTCATGAAGGCTCAAGACGGATCTCCATTTTAATGAGGTACCTAGAGGCCTTGAGAGCTTATCTAGTAAGCTTTCCTTCCCAGACATTCCTCCCTGCAAATTGTATTTAATCTCAGGACCACCCTGAGAAGGAGGTATGGTTTATTCATCCACTTTCTACCATGACAATAAATGCCTTAAAACCATGGACTGCCTCTTTTTATTGGGTTCCATTATAGGGAGCCATGGAAAAGGACTTTGCCTACAGAGCCATCATCACATTTCCCATAGAAGGCCTCTTTGCGCTCTCAGACATGACCACTAAGCCCAAACAAACTGACTCCCCACAGAGGGCCAGCCAGAGCTCCCCTAGGTCTCTGGTCCGAGGCTAGATCCAGCCTGTAGGCACCTACTTCATCCTCAGCTCTTCCGTGGCTTTCAAAGGCACCTGGTTGTCCAAGAGCCTGAAAACCAGAGGGCCTCAGGCTCATTGCAGGCCTGAGGACCCCAAGCCATTTCCGACTGTCCGGTGCCTCAGTCTGTGCTTTCCTACCCCTGGAGCAGTGTCCCAGGGTTGCCCTATGGCCCAACACATGGCCAGAGACAGCATGAGGTAAACACAGTCAAGTTTTGTGTCCCATGTCCCTGAGCAGTTGTGGAACCCATAACCCTATGCACCACGGCAAAAAGAAAACAGTTTTCAGGAGTACTCCAAAATCAATGGTCATATCTCAGATTCCACCAGGGACCTGTTCCTATATTGTATGAAAATCTTCCTCTTATTTCTTGATTGTTTCGTCTAAGTTTAGTCATACAGAAGATTGACCTACGGGAGTGTAGGCCTTTAATATTTTTCATGAGATGTTAGCTGACAGGAAAGAAGGATAGGCATTGCAGTCACAGCTCTAGTAATGCAAAAATGCCAAAAAAAAAAAAAAAAAAAAAAACAAAAAAACAAAACAAAACAAACAAAACCCTACAGCTTGTTTCTCAAGAAAATGTCTCCCAATAAACTACTTCAAGATGCTGCTATCTGTATCTTCAGGAATGAAGAAGAAAAGAAGAAAAGAAAGAAAAATAATGAAGCCTGGGATGTTTTTCTATCTATTGCACTAAGAAAGGTTTGCCTCATTCCCTGCTTTATATTATATTTATTTTCTTATTTTCTCTCTCTCTGTGTCTCTATGTATCCTCTCTCTGTCTCTCTCTTCCTGTCTCTCTCTGTCTCTGTCTCTGTCTCTGTCTCTGTCTCTGTCTCTCTCTCTCTCTCTCTCTCTCTCTCTCTCTCTCTCTCTCTCTCTCGTGTGTATTTGTGTATGTGTATGTGTGTATGTGTGTGTGCGCGTGCGTGCGTGCGTGTGTGCGTGTATGTCAGTGGGTGCTGTTTAGCCAGGAGAAGATATCCATCAGGGACTCTGTTCTGTTTCTGCCTCATTCCTTAGATACAGATCTCTTATTGAACCTGGAGCTAGGTTGGTAACCATCATGTCTAAGTGATTCTCTTGGCTGCACTCTAAACTATTCTGGAGTTACAAGGAAGAGAGACACATTGCTTCTGTTGGGTGCTAGGGATTCAAAACCAGCTCCACACATTTTCATAATAATCCCTCTTAACTGTTAAGTCATATCCCCTTCTCCATTCTTCCTTTAAGGCACTACTTACATCAAATAAGAAATACTTTGTCACTTATTCAACCTTTGTCATTAAGACTATGACTCCTGGAAGTCTAAGACAATGCCAGTCAGACAATCACAGTGTGCTGAAGTTTGCTCTAGCTGAAGGAGTCATCTTCCCCAATGTTCTGAAGTTCTATCCATTCTTTCTTACCT
>JADRCD010234351.1:0-15690 GCA_019843815.1 Montemys delectorum
AGTTTATATTGGGGAAACTCTAGTTCTCAATCAACCATCTCTCAGGCTTGGTTCAGGACTTCTGATTCCTGAAAGTTCCACATTCTGAGGTATCATCTATGGATGGCCTCGGGAGTAAGGACAAGTGTCATGTGTCTGATGATCTCTCAGTTTGGGGGAAGCTAAGACACATCAATATATAGGTTTGGGGTGGAAAGAAAGCAGAAACAGGAGTGCCTATGAGATCAAGCCACTGATATGATGGACAGGTTATCCACACTCACATCTGGATGCTGTGAAGGACCATGTGCCATTCCTGGCAGGAAGATGACCTTTTCCATAGCAAGACTGGGGACAAGAGCTCTCTCAGTCCCTGGGAGAAGAAACTTATGCCAAGGTCCTCTGAGCATATGGCTGTGTGAAGGTGATCCTCGGCAGAGGACACTGAGGTTGAGAACTGGTTGTTCATCTCTGGGGCCTCTGATGCTAAAAGCAAGGTACTCCCAAATGTGACCAAGATCACCTTTGCTTGAGGACCATCTGCATTTGGGGCAGAATGAGATCCACTCTCTCCATGTCCTTTCTCTAGAGTTTAATCCTAGCAACTTGTTCTATGACCTAGACGGCATTGAAAATGGATGTGCCCCCTTAAGACCCACCCATACCTATGAAGACAACAGGACCTATGAGCCTGTATCTCCAGGTCTCTGGTTTCTGTGAAGGTACACAGTACAAGCCTCATTTTGTCCAGCACAAACTGCAGAGGTTGGAGAGTCAGTTCAGTCCTGCTCACACAAAGATGAGTACTGGAGACTTAGTAGGGGCTAATGGGACATGAAGGGCTGTGCACGATGTACCACACGCCAGCACCCTGCTTTTACTACTCAATCTGCATCCATTACCCTCCCTCTGGATTGGCCTCTTAGTTCTCTTCTTCTGCCTCCTTCTTGGCTCCCCCTTTTCTCTCTGCTTCTGCCCATTTCTCTTTTGCATCCTTCTTCATCTTCTTCTCTTTCTTCCCTATCAAATTTAGGAATATCTCCCTTCCTTTGTGAGATAGATGTCTGAGAGCAATTCCTCTCCTTTACATATGAGAGAAGTTTGAGAGGACCAGTAAAGTTGTCAGAAGTAATGAGTAGCTCCATGCTTAACAACCATGCAGGCTAAAGGCATGAAGAGTCTGAGTCCCTATGATTTTCTTGGTGCTTCTTCCCTCTGCCCTTGCCATCTCTCCTTCATCCCAGGCTGAGATTGATGCTTGACACACTCTTGCTTCTCTTTAGTGGGGTTCACCCATTCTTGTGTACCAATGGTGAGGCAAATATTCCACTCAACTTCGCTCAGATGAGTAGACCACCTTTTCCAGAGCACTAAGCTCTTAGTGTTTTCTTCCCTCTACACAATGTGCCTGTGTCCTCACACTCCAAGGCTCCTCCTGTGGGCAGGAGAGAGTGGAGGTAGCTAAGACGGTGTTGATGGAAGCTCATTTTGGTGAAGATCAGGGTAGTTTGTTTCCTGAGGCTAGTTTTTCTGGAATTTGGATTCTCCAGTTTCTAGATATGAGGAGAATCACACCTCTGCTTGGAAGATGGCCAGTCCCTGTATAGGGGTGTGGGGGCAGCCAGTCCCTGTATAGGGGTGCGGGGGCTCATCTATGCTCTTCCCTTTGCTGTATACATAATAGCTGATAAGGGTGAAAATCCCAGTTTTTAGTAAAGGCCCCTTATGGGATAGACTAGATATGTCTATTATGTTTGTAAGTAAATTTTAGGAGCCAGGGCCACTAGCCAGAAGGGGCTGACTCTATCATGGGACACTTACACCCAAGTGAAAACTAGAACAAACCTTCCTGGTTCTGTCTTGCACTCACAAGAGTGCTAGCCCAGAAAGAATCTCGAGAAATTCCTAGAGTCTGTACAGCACTAAGGAAGGTTTCTGTCCACCTCACTTCTTCTGAATAGTATCTCAAAGATGGGATCTTCACATCTTGCCCTGTAGATGGTGGACCATTCAGAGTGGTGGCCAGAGCCAGGGTACAGTTCCAGCTATGGATTTCCCCAGGGTTGTTCTAGAAGTTCAGCTCCAAGCAAGTATCAGATGCCTCCAGGTAGGTAAGAGCCCCAATGGGTTCACAAAAGACATGAAGCGCCCAGAGACTCTGACCCTCTAGGACCATCAAAAGGTGGATGGAGGGCCAGAGCTGCTGTGGCTATTTCTAGTACCAGAAGACCTCTAACTACATGTTGTGTTTTCAGTAAAGGTACCATGGATTAGAGGGATTCAGGTGATCAATTAGTTCATTAGCAGAATCTCTTGCCCAGATGAGACTACCTGTTCCTGGTCACCCAGCTCATCCCTGGGTATTCAGCTTGGTAAGATGGGTCAGGGGCCAGCATGAAAGATGCAGCGATAAACTTGATGGTCCAGTTCCTCGTCTGTACTACCCTTCCCTGGGCATCAAATTATGGGCTTGGATTGGACCTTTTCCCTTTAGTTGGAAGGGTCTCTCGGCATCTTTTATTTTATTCGGGGGCAAAATTAGATGAGAAAAAGCTCTCCATGTATGACAGTCACTTCTGGAAGGAAAAAAGCAAATCAAATTTTCTCCGTGAGGCTCTGGATCTCCTTTCCCATAGGAAGAAATAAAACTTGCATGAAGTGTTTCCTCTCAGAGAGCAGACTGGCCTGCTGAGGAAGCAGAACCCTAACCTCATTCAGAAAACTCCTCTCTGCCCTAGAGTACAGTCCTGTGGTTTGTGTGCACATAGAATATGTGTGCATACCTGATTGTGCATGCATACAGGTGTGGGAGAGTGTGGGAGGGTGTTTCTTGGGGTGCCTATGAACTTGGGGGAGTGGAGAGAGGTAGTGGCCATAGCAACTGTGGCCCAGGGAAGGGGAACCAAGGTTTGGTTTTCTTCAGGAAGAAGAGATGACCACTACAAAACAACTTCTTCTTTTTTTTTTTTTAAGTGAGACAATAGATGCTTTCAAAACATGTTGGGGAGGAAAATGCATGAGCAAAAATTAAATAGAAACAATCTCTGTCTCTGAGCATATTCCTCCACACATGTGAGGCACAGGTCCAGATCCTCAGGGGCGGCTCTACTGGCCTTTGATCAATTCCAGGTGGAGTGTGGCCCCAAGATCCATCTGTGGCTCAGAGCTGGGCCTCCAGAGTTGGAGGATTGTGTCTCCAGGGAATGGCCCAGGCAGTATGCTGTTGTTCACAGAGATCAGAGAGAAACTTATGCTGGCTGTGAATCCTAATTGGGGTCGAAGCAGGGTGTGGGGTTCTATGATTCTCTTTCTGACTCCGTTCCAGGGAGGTGATCACAACCTCTGTGTCCCAGGACCATGAGGACTACTCCCCAGATAGCTGGGGCCTCTTGAATTGGGTCGAAGGCTGAGCCTAGATCACACAGAAACTGGATGTCTTAGCACCTCACACTGCATGTAGAGGGAACAGAGGCCCTGTGCTGCATCCTGCCCAGCAATAGTCTAACTGACTTTTTGACATCCATCTTCCCTCCTGGGGTCCCAGTCTCTGCTAGGCAGCCTTAGTTCCAAGTCATGGATCCTCTTTCTCATCTGACTGAGGAGCCCTCTGGACCTTCCTGTTGCAGCCTTCTCTGCTCCACTGGACACTGGATGTACTTGCAGCTATGCATCCTATAGTTCTACTAATAGTTCTACTAATCTTGTTGCTTGGTGTCCTTTACTCTGTGGGTTCCTTGCCCAGTTTCCCACTGTTCCATTTTGAAAACATGACCACAGCATGATCTGCCAGCATCATAGGGGCTCTCGTGAACCTGTTCACCCCTTGGGAGCTCAGGTAGCAGCCACTGGAGCTGGGGGGGGGGCAGAGTGGTTATACAGAGCATCTACTTGCTCCGTCCTTGGATGCTTTGCGTCACGAGGAATGTTATTTTTGTTAAGGACATCTGCAGAACACATCTGTTAATTTTCTGTATTTGTTTATCCACAGTAAAAATCTGAATTAGTAACTGTTTCACGCTGCAGATCACAAATAAACAGGGAAACGGCAACACACCATAAAACCTAAGCAGAAGCTCACTGAGAATCCTGGCAGCCTCGAGGAAAGGATGGAAGTGGGAGGAGCTTCCCGGACAAGCCTGTTTCCCTCCATTGGCTGGGTTACATGGGCATGCGGACATGGAGTCCTTCTCAATACCTGAGTCTCTATCATGGCTGCCAAATATTGTCGAGTACAGTAAGCATCCCCAGAGATGAGTGGATTGGGGCTGAGGGGAGGCAACCTCTGCACACTGGGACCAGAGCTGGTAGAAAGGTGATGCCTAGCAGGCAGTTTCCTCTCCCCATCAACTAGCTCCATCTTAGCCCATCCAGGTCACCCAGGACAGTGACTTCTTTGTGAGTGTTTGGGTGATTTCCTGGGTGAAAGATTTCACTCCAACTGTGTTCCAGCTCGGTTCTTGAAAGAGGAAGGGCCAGGGTGTGTATGTGTGTGTCGGGGGGTACACACACACCCACACAGCTACTATACTCCAGAAAGTTCTCTTGTTATCTCGGGATATCAGTTTAGAAACGAGGAAACTGAGGCTGGAGGAAGAGTAGGCATGTGTGTATGTGGCCAGCCTATATATGCATATATATATATGTATATGTATATGTATATGTATATGATGTATATGTACATTATATATATATGTATATGATGTATATGTATGTGATATATATCATATATACATATACATCAAATACATTGCACACGTACACACAGAGACAGACATACACACATACACACACACACACATACACACACACAAATGCACACATGGCCAGGAAGAGATAAAGGAGCTAAGCATTGCTATTTGTCACAATGATAAGTGTTGCTGGGTTGTCTAATGGGTTTGCCAAATGTCCAGTAGGGCACAGCAGCCCACACATGTCACAGTTCCAAAATGAGACCAAAGGCTTCTCCACCTAGTGGGAGGACAAACCCACATTGAGAAAAGGGGACTCTGTCTTTCATGGAGGGAGGCTGTCACCATCAACAAGTGACAAGCTCTCTTCACAAACCTCTGTGGTGTCAGTTGAGCAATAAAAGAATCTCTCTCAATAAAGAATTACACATCTTCAGAGTTTAATTATAAACAGCCCTGTCATTCGGAGAGTAATGGTGAATGAATCTCCCCCTCCCTCTTTCCCTTTCTTTCTTTTTTTAACTTCAGATGACTGCAGCTGATGGAAGACATTCCCCATTATTCTCTAGGACATGAAGACAAGCACTTGTGGTACTGAGGGCTGGAGGGGACAAGGGAGTCCTGTCTCGGCAGCTGGGCAAGCGAGGAAGGTTACAGGGATGTTCCAAGGCACTGAGATCCTCTGGGTCCTTGGGCAGTGAAAGAGACCCTTAGGCACAGAAGCCCCACCTACCTCTCCCGCGGTAGGACAACAGTGAATTCAGGACACCAGGACACCACACATACATAGACTGACCTGGGCATGAGATCACTTAATTCTTGTGGTGGTCCTGGGAATAATTATCACTGCCACAGTGCCCACCAGCCCCTCATGAGTGTGTCCCTTCCCCTGGGCTGGAATGTGACCAAAGCTACATAGCATGGTCCTTTCTTCTATGCTGATATCGTCATAATCTGCCCTCGGAGAGATGCCTTACCTTCTGCAGTATCGAGGCAAAGATCCTCAGTGCTGAAGGAGATTTTTCACAAGGCCTGGAGCCCACTGAATCCTTCATAGAAGGAGTTGCACAAAACAGCCTCCCATTGCAAGGTTATAGAGTGAAGGGACCAGGTATGACCCACTGTGGAACAGGCGTGTGTTCTGGCTCTAGCTTCTTAATCTTGTGCAGCCAAGCTCTGTGGCCTGAGAGAGTAACAGGGACCTCAGAAATGAGCCTTTAATCTAAGCAGTAGGCCAGGCACATAGCTCCTGAAATACGCTTGGTGTTAATCTTATTGTCAAATGAAAACAAAGCTTACATGCGGATGTTTATAGCAGGATGATTAAATGTAGTCAGAGTGGAAACTTTGCAAAAGTTCATACTGATAATGAATTGACAGAATGAGGCATACTCATACACAGGCCTAAGGTGGGGAAATGACTTCTGGACACATTAACAGAGCCTGTGAGAATATCAGTGAGTTGAAAGAAGCCAGTGTAAAAGAGTACACACAGTAGGGTTTCATGAAGTGTTCAAAATAGACAAATCCACAAATAACAGAGAAGGGGTCTTAGGGGATGGGAGGAACTGCATAAGCTTCTTGTATACTATAAAATACTATCAAATTAAGACCCGAGGTGGCTTGGTCTCAGGGCTAAAGGCTCTGCCAGCCAGTTTTCTGAGGAGACCTGGCCTGGCAATGATTCCACCAGGGCTCTGAATGTCAGTTCTCAGACAACACAGTATTTGTGTGAGTGTGTACTGGCAGCCTTTGAATTACCAGATTGTAATATTGTATCTGGCCCCTGCAGAGATCGCATTATCCACTCCATAAACAAATAGCATGGACTCATTAAGTTATTAATATCGTACAGAGCCACAATCACCCTGTTTACATCTTCGAGCAGATTTATGAATAATACAACCATTAATCACCCCGGAACGGGCGGGCTTAGAAGAAGGAGGCCACTGCAAGCTTCCCTACCCTGAGCGGGAACCCTGAGTTCTGGCCAGCCTCCTGCCCTAGCTTCCTGCCCCACTTCCCAGGCACTCAATAGTCTACAAGTATCCCCTGCCGACTCCCCTGTGGCTGATGGTGGGTCCAGCTACTGAGACCCTGCTCTCAATGTTACAATCACACCAGGCTCTGTTGAGGTTTTTGAGGGAGAGGGCTGTGAGTCCCAGATGGGTGTGTGCATGGCTTGCTTATCAGTCTGTGAAGGTTGGTAAGCATGCCAGTAGTGAATCCAAAGTAAAGATGTAAATGACCTAAACATCCTGATATCTGTGTGTGCTTTCCATCTCTATATAGCTTTTATCAAAGCCAGTTCCTGCTCCATGGTCTTTCAGCCATTACTACCCCACTTGTGCCCTGCCCCACCCTGCCCTGCCCTGCCCCACCCTGGGTTAGGGAGTGTAAGGTAGGAGCATAGAATGGATTCTAGTAGTGTAGTGTCTCTCTAGCTAGTCTATATGTTCTCTGTGGCCAGTAGAGGACATTTAAACAATCAGTCTTGGGAAACAATTTAACTCTTGAAAAAAAGAGCTTTTTATTTTTATTCATTTTTAACTCCAGCTCCTACAAACTTCCCTTTTAGCATTACAATAGAAACAGCACTCCTATTGAGAGTGTTAGGCTTTCTCAGTCTCTTTTTATCTCCCTATCTTATCTTTCTTGCTGTCATCTACCTATCATTCATATCTATCTATCATCTATCTATCATTATGATCATCTACTTGTATATCTTTCGATCTATCAATAGATGTATTATCTTTTTACTCATCATTGTCATCTTGTTATTGCTATCATCTATCTATTGCCTATCTTCTATTATTACATATTTAGTATTTGGGATTGAACCCAAGACCTTGCACATGCCAAGCAGGTCATGTCTAGTCAGAGAGATCTCTATGTCTGATGGGTTAGTTCATTTCTTTTTTTGTTTTTATTTTTGTTTTTTTTTTTTCGAGACAGAGTTTTTCTGTGTAGCCCTGAGTGTCCTGGAACTCACTCTGTAGACCAGGCTGGCCTCGAACTCAGAAATCTGCCTGCCTCTGCCTCCCAAGTGCTGGGATTAAAGGCATGCGGCACCCCTGCCCGGTAGTTAGTTCATTTCTTTGGTGCAAGTTTGTGGCCAAGTCACAGAAGCCTACATGCAAATCTCCCATTGAAGAATGTTAGAGGATTGTGTTATTCTTGCAGCCCTGTAAGATTATGTCCACACTGGCATGTGATAGGAAATAGCAGGATCAAGAGAGGAAGAGGAGTCAGCAGGGTGGAGTAGGACCAGGAAATGGCCCTGGTCAGGCCCAGGAAATCACCAGTTCTAAGCTTCACTTAAAGATCTGTTGATCTCAGAATCACTCTGCAGCATACCATGCAGCGAACATTCACTTCTCATTAAGACCCTTGTTCCCATAGGCAGTGCCGATTAGACCCTCTCCCTAGTTTACCTTGTATGAGTCCCAGGAGGGCAGCTGACTACAGGACACCGCCCAGTCTGAGTGGGATGTGGGAGTTGGTAGAATGGAAAGAACTAGCTTGTCTTTCCTGGCTAGCCTTCCTATAACCTATAGATTCCCCCGGCAAACATTTGCAGGCCAAGTAGCACTCCCATGTCCAAGTCAAAGCAGCCTGTCTCTGATTCCTGACCTACTCCACAAAGCCCCCTACTCAGGTCCTGTTCCCGGAGCTTCATTCTGCGAGGACAGAAGTCCTCTGTCATACTACCTGTCTCCAGCCTTCTCTCCCATCTTTTTCTCTTCCCTCTCCTTCCAGTCTTCCTTCCTATCTGACCTTCTCTACCTTCGTGTCAGTCTACCTATGGAAAAACCTGATGCCAGATGGCTCCTTTTTATTGGAAAACAGTTCCACTCCCGGGCCACGCCTCCTTTCTTTAGCCTCCCTATGCAAATTACCCCCTGAGCCAAGATTTCTGCCTATGGTTTACTCTTGCACTTGATGACTCTACTCAGTGGAATCTTTGGAGAACTCTGGATGTCTCACTAAAATTTTTGATGCCACTGTGCTGAATGACAACTGTTCCCAGGGAGTAATACAGACCAGGGCTGGGCATGGCTGTGTAGACATGTGGTAGGCTCATGAATATGGTCTTGTCTCATGGCCTACATTTGAGCACCCCCAAGAGAAGTATCTTCAGAGACCAAAAGACAAAACAAAAAGGTACATATGCTTGGTACCCACCCCACATGAGGGAGAGGGGCACAGCCAAAGAGACTGGAGCATGAGGCTCCCCAGGGATGTTCCAGAGCCCCTTGCCCCTCACAGGGTATGGGAGAGGGCGCTCATGGATCACTGTGATGACTCATAGAGCCAATTTAATTACAAAAACCTGATCCGAGGCCTTAATTAAATTTTTAAAAATGTAGTCTGTTCTTTCTGGGAGCAACAGGGGTCGTTTTTCCACCCCACTTCCTGCATGAATTAGCTCATCTGCTGAGCGAGCTCCCGGGGAGCCATTGGAAATGCAGATCACCATCTCCAATGTCCCCCCTGGCTCTAACAAGTCCTCATTATCTGGAAATCTCCGCACCCCTGACTGAAGCCTTAACACACACACCTTTGATAGGCGCTCAGGAATCAGGGACAGTAGCCTGAAAAAAACTATGCTATTTGTCAATTTAATCTCCTAAAACCAACAGCCTGAATCTCTGTCAACAACCATTACGCAGGATCATATTGTGTTTCCTTTCTATAAATCCGACTCATTACCGTGCGTGGCAGATCTCGGCCTGCTCCTCTTGTTTGCCTTTCTTGGGCTCAGCCACTTCTCTTCCTGGGAATGTGTTGGCAGGGAGCAGGGACTCATGGGATCATGCCTCATGCCTCCTTGTAGCTTCTTAGAAACTATCCTCTCAAAGCAGAGACCTCAGCTAGTAAGAGACCCTGGGTGGAAGGTAGGGGCACCCAGCTTGGCCCCCAGCCACCCTCTCACCTACCCTCCCTCTCAGTGCCACATCTGGAGGCTAGTTTATCAGTCCATGCGCACAGACACTTCCAGTGACCCTGGATGATGGTTGTGGCCAGAGATTGAGGGTTGGATGGGTCATAGGTCATTAGACTTAGAGGTTGGTCCTCCAAGCATTCAGACATAGTTACTTCTATTCCATTCCGGGGACGGAGCTGGCTTTGCCAGGTTTGATCCTGGGCGGTATGGCAGTGTGGAACCCCAGGCGTGCTTGACTTTCTATAGGAGTTGGTTGTATCTTTCCTCCATTTCAAGACATAGTAGCTGGACCTCATGATCTCCAGCACCAAGACATGCCAGTGAGCCTCCCATTGCTGAAGTGCTCAGACAGGCCCAAAGGAGTGTCTATGTAAGCCGTGGGGTTTAGTCTGCCTTTCCTTGTTTGCCCAGGATGGTTATCGGGGCTTTGAGCAGTCTGCAATCCTGGGGCAGCCAATGGCTTGGACCATGATGTTAGAGTTGACATTTGAGGCAGATGCTAGACAGAAACACCTGCTGGGGACATGATGTGTAGCTGGTCACATCCATCATGGACACTGGAGCAGGTAGTAGTGGAGGTACCCAGGGATTACTTCTATGGCCACAAGAGAAACACCTGGGTCCTGAAGATGCAAGCATAGAGTGGAATTGAGTGAGGCAGCAGGGTACAGGGCAGAGCTGAGACTCTCTTTCTTTCAACAGTCAGGTGCGGCATCACAGTCTCCAGATACAGGTACGCCTAAAATACACTACACGGAGGGATGAACATACATTACACACAGGCATACAGATGCAAACATATGCATGTACATATTTCACACATACAAACACACACACTAACACATACAGACACACAGATAATCACAGCCATATAACATGTGCAGGCGTATACGTATCCACATACGTCACACACAGACATTAAACACACACACACACATACACACACACTCACACTCACATAGGTATGCACACCTTGCATGGACACACATATGAGCACGTGCACACTCATAGAGATGACACAGACAAAAGTGCGTGAACACGTACAACCTCATTAGTTTCTGTATTTCAGGTGACATTGGGAACCTTACTGTTTGGGGGAAACTGATGGTGAAAGGGGGGACTGGAAAAAGGGTGGGAACAGTCAGAGCACATAAAAGAAGCTGTGCACGCCATGGAGTCTAAGTCCTCATCCTGTGCAGAAAAAAAAAAAACAAAAAAAAAAAAACAAAAGAGTTCGAAGGTTTCAGCAAGGGTTGGGGAGGGCACCAACAGTCTTCCAGGGTGCATAAGGCCAAATCCCTCTCTGTGCTCCTGACAACCTTGTATGGTCCCAAACTCAGCGGTCCAACCAAGGTCAACAGGTGTCTCCTAGGGGTTGTGGAGTCTACTGCATTTATGATGTACTCAGTACTGTCCAACAAGGAATTGGGTTGATGGGTGCCTGGCTGGCCTTGGTACCCCAGTAATTCTACATCTTTCCTAGCCACAGTAGAGAACTGTCCGCAGAAGATCTCCTGGCCTGGGACCATGGATCTAGGAGGTTTAGAGCTAGCCTGAGGCCAGCACTGTTCATGCTACAGTTTAGAGTTGTGGCTTTCAGAACTGTGAGATTTCAAATCTCATTATGGTAGGGAGTATATAGGGCATGGTCACTGTGCCCAAGAGGCTTGGTGGTGACTACGCCACATACTGTCCCAGAGTCAGACTCTCCACTCTAAGACAGATTTTGTTCAGATGTTCATTGCCTCCCCATGCCCATGGGCTTGGTGCTTTGTCAGCTCTGTGGTCATGTGAATCTGTGCCTGTAAGCTACATTACTCCACTAACATCCTTCCCTCCTCCTCTGTATCCTCCTTTATATTCTGCCTACACCATCTGTGGATTACAGTGAGGGTTCCTGTGATGTGAACTCAGAGAATTGTCACCCAGTGTTAAGACCTACTAAGGCTTCAGTTCCACCCCAAACTTTGCATTCTGTGCATCCAGAAAAAGAGGCGAAACTGAAAAATCGACTTCTTGACTTTCACTCAAATCTTGCATTTCTGTTGCTGGAGAGAGAAGTCATGCAAGCTCACTGAACCCTCTGATCTAGGGTCTAAGATGGCAAGTTGTACTGTCACAGAGGTGGTGGCACCTTGCAGCAGTCATGGAGACTTATGAGGGTTGGGCTGGCACCTGATGCTGGACTGCTCTGCATGCTGTGGGGACTGTGGGTGGAAGGCAGGTGCATCTCAGATGGGTATGTGATCTTGGGACCCTGTCAGCCTATGGGCAGTATTAATGCTACAAACCACACCTCCTTCTTGATGAGGTGGATACGGGGGTGTGTTGATTAGCTTCTTGTCAACTTTACACAAACTAGAACCATCTAGGAAGAGAAAAGATGATGTGAGAATCTGCCCCCATCAGATTGGCCTGGAGGCCAACCTGTGGGGCATTTTCTTAATCAATAACTAATAGGTAATGGCCCAGCCTGACATTGGCAGTATAGTCTCTGAGTAGGTGGTCCAGGACATGGAGAAATAGAGAACCATGTTACAGAGCCTAACTTCTCATCCTGTGCATGCTAGAAAGAAACAAACTGAGCAAGCCACGGGGAGCAGACAATAAGCAGCGTTCCTTCCTGGCTTCTGCTCTAGCCCATGCCTTGTCTTTCTCTGATTAGGAGCCCTTTGCTCCCCCAGTTGCTTTTGGCCATGGAGTCTTTAATCATGGCAACAGAAACCCCAACTAGGACATGAGGAGAGCAAATGAGCTGTGATGTCTCAGAACTACCCTGACAATGGTCAGCCTGCAAGAGCTGGTCCATGATGGAGATGTGGCAACTGTGCAAGCCTCCATTCCCTATGGCTGGGTGACTCGCTCATCAGACCGTGCGTGCCATTGACAGGTGCTCTGAGGACCATGGATCTGGAGCCTTCTGCACTCTGGTTCCTCCCAGTCACCATTGCTTTCTCAGTTTCCCTCCAGATGAGTTCCTTGGTGGTAGTTACTATGATTTGGAAAAGACAGATCTTTGTCCATTGCCAGGAGCATGCCCACTCAAGCCCATACCACACCCACTGGCTCACACAGGCTGCCCCGTTCGTGAGCACTTCTCAGCAACTCAATATGCATTGGGGCTGCCCTATCATACCTGCGTCCCTCTCTATTTCTCCATCTCCTTTTCAAATCACCATTTCTTTTTCAGAGCACCCATGCCTCCACGCATCTTTCTTCCCTAGGATCCAGGGTCCTGGTGATGATCAGCTCTTCTGTTGTATCTGCCTGTGGCCTCTGGAGCAGCCTGCCTTGGAGAACCAGAAGCAGACTTAGACATCAGAGATTCCATTTCATGGCAACACTGACCCCAAACCCACAGTCTAATTTGCATGAACTCTGTGCTCTCATGAAAGAGGTCGGCTTTTTCTGCCCATGGAACCTGTTTCAAGAGCCATTGTTTTGCTCACAGATTTATAGAAATCCATTTCATGTCAGCAGATCCTGGACAGGTGGCCCAGAGTCATATGAGAAGGTAGACTGAGCAAGCCCTGAGGAATAAGCCAGTAAGCAGCATCCCTCCATGGTTTCTGCTTCAGTTCTGTTTCTGGGTTTCTACCCTAAGCTCCTGCCCTGACTTCCTTTCATGCTAGATTATAACTGATAAGCTAAAATAAACCCTTTCCTTTCCAAGTTGCTTTTGGTTGCGATCTGATCTTCCTCACAACAACTGGGAGAAAACTAGCATATCACCCCAATTTGGACAATTTTTTCAGTTTTCATAATGGCCTGGTCAGTTAAGCTTTTTCTTCCAGACAGCCTTTGGTCATAGAAAGAAACTCTACCATAGACAGGCTGATCTTGGCTCCTGAGCCCCAATGCTCAAATCCAAGTTTACACAGTCCCACTGGTTTGGGTTTTTGCTCAGGGTGGCAGAGGTGCATGTCAGAGTGAAAGTTCACATCTCCAGCCAGAGCAAAAGGAAAGAGAACAGGTTCCCCTCTCTCTTCAAGGTCCCAAAGACCTAGGGACTTCCCTTTAGATCCTACCTCCTAGGAGAAGGCTCAAAACTGTGACACATAGGCTTCATGTGGCCCTGGGTAGCTGAGTCTAATTATGGCCCCAGTATAATTATAACCATTCTCAAGCATGAACTTTATATTGACATCATTGTGTCACAATAGCAAAGGATGGGACATGAGCTAGGGCAGTACGTCATGACGAGCATGAGCTTCATTTAGATCCATGCATTTGTAATCTCGGGACTGAAGAAGCAGAGAAATGAGGATACCTAGGCCTTGGTGACCAGCCAGCCCAGCCTACTCAGGGAATTCTTGACCAGTCAGAAACATTGGCTCATAAAAACAAGGTGGACAGCGAAGGGAATTCTTGACCAGTCAGAAACATTGGCTCATAAAAACAAGGTGGACAGCGACTAAAGAATGCCTCTGTACACATTTGCACACGGGTACACAAAGGCTAGACACACCAGTGAGGATCTATTGCTTCGTAGACGTATTTTCCTCAGGAGCGCCTTCAACACACAGCCTTTTCGAGGTCTCCACGTCAAACAATTGTACGTCCTTTTTTTTTTTTTTTTTTTTTTTTTTTTTTTTTTTTAAAAAAAAGGTTTTTTGCTTGTTTGTTTTTTAATTTTATTTGTTTCAGTGTTTCACATACATGTATTTATGTAGGCAGTGCCCACAGAGGCTAGAAGAGGGCATTGGCTCCTATGGAATTGGAGTTACAGATGTGAGCCACCATGTGGATGCTGGAAACTGACCCTTGTCCTCCGTAAGAACAACAGGGACTCTTAACTGAGGCATCTCTCCAGCTCCACACAATGCTTCTTTTCTGTCCACACCACCCATCTTTGATCTTCACTGACAAGTAGGGAATATGGCAGAGGGTCAGAGATTTCCTCCCACAGTGGCTGCACACCAGGGTTGGGGTTAGGGGCTCTCTTGGCTTCTGGCTGTTCTTCCTACCTGGCAATGGGCCTGCCTTGCCGTACATACGCACTCGCACAGGAAAGCTTTGCTGAGTCATGGGGCTCCAGAGAGAAGGTTCAAACAGTACATGCAGGCAGGCCTGAGGTCTCAGACGTCATCCTGCTTACCTAGTCAGAACACACTGTCTGTAAGGTGATGTGTTGGAACGCGTGGGTCCTGTCCCACAGTGTGATGCTTCCATGTCTCTGTCTCCACATACACAGACCTCTTCCAGACAATGCTGCTTGTGTACCCGGCGTCTGCGTTTACACTCATGTGCGCATGCGCGCGCGCGCACATAGATTTCCCTATTACTCAGTGATGCTTGGGTGTCCTGTGTCTCTGTCTCCACATACTCAGATCCCCTTCCTCCACTTCATAAATCCAGCAAACAGCAGAATTTCTGAAAGTGTATAAAGTAGAAATAAGACTCCCTCCAGACGGAACTGTGCAGTAAAAATGAAGTTCCTTCTACTCTGGCCTTTTACGAGAGCAGTCGGAGGCCTGGCCGCAATCTATTCCAAATCGCAGCCTTCCTCCTAAATCACTTCCACACTTGAGACCGATGCTGGTGATATTATTCCAGCACTCTTTCCAACGAGATGCAAAATATGTGATAATCATTATTCTAACGTCACCTGGGGCCTCTTGGTCAAGTAAAGATATTTCAAATGCTGCGTTTCCAAGTCAGAGATGGCTACAAAATATTTAGAGAACTCCACCAAAGAATCGCCAGGCCATGAATCAACAGCTGCGCACCAAGAGGCTTTTCATCCCAGACTGGGCTGGGAACTCAGAGGGAGATAAATTTTCATTCTTTTCACTAGCTCTATTAAGCACTCCAACTGCAGTGCTAGGCGCTCTGCCTTCCTTCCCTGGCCCCAGTCCCAGGCTGTTGTCCAGGTGCCATTAGAAACCACGAGAGGCCACCCAGCTGTGAAGGCAGAAGACTGCCATGCCTAGAGAAGTAGCAGGCTGCTTTTTCTGCGAGCCTTCCCTTGTGTCTTATGTTCCCTGAAGACAAATACACACACACTTGTATGTGAGTAATTCTCTCCCTCTCTCTCTCTCTCTCTCTCTCTCTCTCTCTCTCTCTCTCTCTCTC
>JADRCD010234351.1:17313-46415 GCA_019843815.1 Montemys delectorum
ATATATATATATATATATATATATATATATATATATATATATGTTTTTTGAGACAGGGTTTCTCTGTGTAGCCCTGGCTGTCCTGGAACTCACTCTGTAGACCAGGCCGGCCTCAAACTCAGAAATCTGCCTGCTTCTGCCCCCCAAGTGCTGGGATTAAATTAGTGTGCCACACTGCCTGGCTTACAATTCTATTTTTAGCATTTATATTTATTCAAATGAAATCTGTCCATAAACTCCCTTCATCCTATGAGATCACCATTCAGTAATGTATCTAAGCATTCGGCCATGAATCTTTACAGTATTCTTTTATCCACTGATCACCCATTCATCCACCCACCATCCATAATCTACTCTTCCATCAATTCATCCATTTACCCAACTACCCACTCTTCCATCTGTCCATGCTATGGCCTTTTCATGGAGATGGAGAATTAGTATTAGTCACAAACAAACTGAGACAGTACCAACAGACAAAAACAAACTCAGGTTCATATATAAAATGAGTTTATTACATGTTACTTACAGAGCAATGGCTGATAGTAGACAATTCAATTTTTCCAAAGCCATCATCCAATCTGACAAAGATCCCATTTTATGTGGCTCCAGATAGATGTAACATAATGATGCATACGTCACTTCAGAGTACTCTCTAGAGCCAAAGAGGTAGATGCGACTACTGGCTCAAGTAATATGAGGTACATATAGAACTAGACCCCAGAATGTTTGCTTCTATGAACTTTACCTTTATCTATGAACTTTATCTTTACTAGTAATTTTTGCTTGTCCCAGCAAATACTGTTCAAGTATTTAGGGCAGTTATTATTTATTTATTTATTTATTTATTTATTTATTTTGCTGAAGTCAAGCCTCTATAAAAGATGGTTGGCTAGAAGATGGAGTTATGTCAGCTTGGAGTTGGGGGACTAGTCTTACTCTATCATCTAATCACACTTAAGCATCCATCCATTCACCCATCATCTGACTAGTCACTCAACATTCATATATCTATCCATCCATATGGGCACACACTCCTCCATCTACCATCCACCATTAGCTATACACCATCTATACTTAGACTTACCCATTCACCCATCCATCTATCCATTCATTTATTAGTTACTATTTATTGATCATCTATTGGCCAACCTGATCATCTACCTATCTATCCATCCATCCACCCATCCATCCATCCATCTATCCATCCCTATTGATCCAGTTATCTAATCTCTAATTTATTCCAAAAATTGAAATCATTTAGATTAAAATATATAATAAAATAACTATATTAGGATCTAGAAAATATGTGAGGAGTGGAGGTCAGACCATGGGGAAATGAGAAAGATTAAGTGTCAGGTCCTGTATCAACACCAAATTGAAGTCACAAATTAAGCTCTGAGCTTTTTTTTTTTCTCTAAATCTTTAATTTAAAAATGATATTCATTTACTTCTCCACCCTTTTCCCTCTGTCTCTGTCTCTGTCTGTCTGTCTGTCTGTCTGTCTGTCTGTCTCTCTCTCTCTCTCTCTCTCTCTCTCTCTGTGTGTGTGTGTGTGTGTGTGTGTGTGTGTGTGTTTACCATAGTGTGCACATGGAAGGCATTTCTCTCTTTCCACCATGTGGGTCCTGGGGATAAAACTCAGGACATCAGCCTGGCCGTAAGCACCTGTATCTGCTCAGCTTCTTGCCAATCCAACAAATACGAGCTTCTTAGTGAAAGAGACAAGCCAGCCAGTGACACATCATTCTTGTCTCCTAGAAGACGGCATGGCACATCAAAGGCCTACACACCTTGGCTTGGCATTCAGGTCTGAGGCTCTTCAATAATACTGTATTTCAGACAGGGACAGAACAGTGACTGTGTGCTGGATCTTCCCTGTGGGACTTGTTTGAGAAATTTTCAGCAGCTATTGAAGACACTATTGCTTGGCCAGCAGAGATATGCAGACAGATCACAACTTGAGAGGGACGATTTCCACCCTGCATGGATAGACTTTGCAGAGCTCGAAATTGCAAAATTGTACTTATTTGCAAAATGCAGTAATTCAGACTGTCGGGTCACTGAGAGCAATCATTTCAACAGTGAGTCAGAATCTGTGTGATGAGGCTGGATTTGTTACTGTCTTGTTAAATCTGTTTCAGTTGTGTATAACTCATAGCTATTTGTAGAATGTTTGGAAAAGGGTCTATAAAAAAATACTGTTCATCTCAAGATGAGACCATCATATACTATCTAAGCAGGTTCTAAATTAAATGATGAGCCCTTAATAAGAAACAGAAGAGGAGAGATATAGAGAGAAGGGCACACGAAGGTACTGGAGTGAGCCTGGTCCTGACTTACCCTTGAACTTGTAGATGTCAGTGTCCATTCAACCGTACACACAGTGATTCTGGATTTCTGTCTTCTAGAACTCTCTGGTCTTGCTAACTTATTATGGAATCCCTCAGTAGTTTGATTAGCTTATACAGTGTCTGTGTCTGTTCAGTAATGTCACTGTGAGCGGAAGAATTTCACCTTTGCAATCAGAATGTTCCTTTAAGGCATTTGTGAAAGAGGAGACACTTCATCTGAGGGTCTCACATTTAGAAAACAATAAATTGATAAGATAATAGAAGTTCTATCTACTGACTGAATACACATTTCTTCTCCTTCTAACTCCAGTAAGATCAGGAGAACTAAGTCAGGAGAGACAAAATATCTTCCAACTCCCTGAACAGAAAGGAATAATTTACCATGAAGCCACGCCCTTTCATTCTTTAAGTACTCTTTGTGTTTTCTGGGTATCAGGTGATGCTAAGTGAGGTGGGTACATCTTTCTATCAGTCTTAGGTCACCTTAGAAGTCATCTGAAGGTCTGTTGAGGTGGGAGTGGTGAAAGGGAGAGCAAGTTTAGCGTTGTGGGTGTGCCTGTTCATCAAATTAGCCTTGCAACCTGAATTGAAGTTAAAGTATAGTGAGTTGGAGTGAGACATTTTAAGAAACTGGCAGGGTTATACACGTATGGAGCGATTTGGAGCTGTTTTGCACCCCATTCCCCGTATCATCACTGAAGTCCTTTCCTAAGGACTCCTGCTGAGTTTCATTACGGCTGCTGGGTGGTCACACGTGCAAGGTTTTCTGGTTTTCTGTTGGATCATAGACAGCTTACCATCCCTGAGGATGGTGACAACCCCTCTCTCTGGACTTGTTAATTGCAGAGTGATTATTTTGACAATAGCAGCAGCATCACCATGTAAATTAAAACATACCATTCCCATTAGTCCACTTTGGGACAGTCTCAACATTCTTGAGGCTTCCCCTGAAAACCCTAGCCTCCATCTTTTAGAATGTTTCTTTTTTCCCTGCCATATTCCTGGTCCTTAAAACACAAAGCATCATTTTCTCTTGGCCAGAGGTACAGCCCTTAAAGCACTGAAAGTGCACCCCCCATCCAATGTTCTCCAGAGAGTTTGATTTGTCTGTCTCAGGACTGCTTTTTCTGGAATCTTCTAGGTTTGTTGTGAAAATCATACTTGGCTATTCTAAACATCATTGGTAAAATTAAAATTCTATTCTTGAAGATTTGTTTCTTGCAAAAACAGTCATTTGGAGCTGGAGAATTGGCTCACTGGTTAAGACCACTGGCTACTCTTACAGAGGACCTGATGTGGTGATTCCCAGCACCCATAGAGAGCCTGCAAACATCTATAATGCCAGCTCCACAGGATTCAATGCCCTTTCTCCTTCCATAGACATCTGGCATGTATATGGAACACAGATGTATATGCAGGCAAAATATGCACACACTGTTACTAAGAAAGAAGAAAAATAACACAACAACTGGAAGAATGACAGCAGCAACAGTTCTATGAATACCACAGGAAACTTTCTGGCCCACTTTGGTCACCTGAGTCTCAACGGAAGCATCACAGAATGCCTCTGCTCTTGTCTGTCACCTGCCAGTCCCCATCACCATGACAGGAGCTCAGTTTCCTCAGAGAGCTCCATGGCAGAGACTTCATGAACAGACAGCCCTGTAAGGACATAACAGGTCATCCATGTCTTATCTGGTGGACTCTAGGAGTCTGGAAGCTGAATAGGCTCCTTGTCAAATGAGGACAGCAGATCTAGGAATGAGATGGTATTGTCTCTCTGGAATGTAGGGATTGACTACAGAACCATCATTCTGCCAGGCCTTTGTGACACTCTGCCTTGTAATGAGCGTGAGGACAACCCATCCTTGATGATCCACTGTGTGTCACATGTACAGCATCTAGGGGCCTCTACCTTGCCACAGCCACATGCTAATCTTTATTTTTGCCAGAGATAGAATTGGTGGTTTGGAGTTCAAGTTCATATCTCCAGTAGAGGTGGTAGTGTTGGTGGTGGTGGTGGTGGGCATGGTAGTGGTTTTTGAGCATGGTAGTTGTGGTGGAGTTGTGGTAATAAAAGAGTGCTGGGTGGGATGAAGGTGGTCTCAGTGGTGGCCTGGCTGACTAGGCATCTAGTCTCTGTACCACATTGTATCACAGGGAGATATGTCCTTCTTGGACACTTTCCAAGAACATTCCAGCAGGAGAGCCCAGAAAATGGGCTTGCTCCTTTAATAAGGTTGTGGATCAGAGCACAGAATGACCCTTTCTTAAAGTCTGCTGTGTTCATTAGCCTTCTATAGGAATCAAGGCATTCAACAATTTAAAAAAATTATCTTAACCACGAACTCATCCTTTACCCATATATACATATGATACATATACATGCATGCCTGGTGCCCACAGAAGTCAGAAGAGAACACGAATCCTCTGGGGCTAGAAATACAGACCATTGTGATAACACCCTGTGAGTGCTTGGAATCAAACTCAGGACCCCTAGAATAGCAGCCAGTTCTCTTAACTATCATGCCAACTCTCCAGTCCCTATTTGCCCATGTTTTTACAATTATATACACTGATACAAACAAACTAGTGTCTGTGGTGATACTTGTGGGTAGTCCATTCTGCAGGGTGCACCTGGAGCAGCTGTGGGCTCAGGCAGCCCCTCTTTCATTTTGCAATGTGCATTCTTCCTTTGTCTGAAGTTGGAAGCCACTGAACTCTCCCAACCTTACATACCTATCTTTATGAAAACATGTTTGCCTTCTAGGTTGCTGGTTTGAGCTCTTTATACATCTCAGTCTTTCAAAGTCTTTTTAAAGACTTTACAATGGAGCACAGACCATTGGAAAGAATCTGTGGGGGCCTGGGTGATCTTCCAGGGCCCACTCTACTCTGGACACCCAGGGAGGATCTCCGTGGATTTTGAATTGCACATAAACGTTTCTCCTTGGGGGAAGCAGCAGGATAAAGAAAGGGGACCTTTTTGTCATGATTCCGGGGCTCCATGGAAGCTTCTCAGAGATGCTAAACCACTGGGGGCAGGTGCTTAGATTACCCATTAATCCCAGAGCTGCCTCCTTCCAAAGGCAGGGCTGATGAGCCACCTCCCTCAGCCATGCTTTAAAATTAAGTGAATGGCCCAGAATTGCTTCCTGCCTGCAGACAGCACTCAGCACGCTGCACAGCTCCCTGTTATCGATTGTTCTGCCTGCTTTGCTCTGGCCTGCTTGATGGATAGGGGGCTTTTCCTGGTTGCTGTGTTTATTAACTTGATAGAGTGGCCCCCTTTCCCAAAGCCCTCCTCCCACTCTACCAGAAAGCCCAGGAGGTGCCCTTTGGCTAGGAGATCATGGAAGCCAGCAGATCCCTAACTACCAGAAGGCATGTCCATAGCCAGGCTATTGGGTCCAGCTTTAACTTTGGCCATAGTGGGTCTGCTCAAGGTGGAATGTTCTTTTGGATGCAAGCAGGCTATTGCTATGCACTTGTCATGCAGTTTCCATTTGCAGGCTTGTTGCTTCATTCTTGAATGCTTGCTCTTTACCAGATACCCACTCGCAAAGATGTCAGTCCCCAGGCCAGAGTCAGCAAGCCCCGCTAGACATTTACAAGGGATTCTCTGACCAGTCAACATGCTAGCGTGTAAGTCAACACCCTGACATTGGCCCACCCTGCAGAGGCTATTTATTGCAGTGATCATAGTCTCTCGTGCCTGATAGGAAGGCGCTGTTCTCTACAGTGCTAGCCCGTGTACAGCACTGGCTGTGAGTTTATTTGATGGACATACAGATATATAGCTACCTTAAAAGTATATACTTCCACTGGGCTGGGACTGAGATCACCTTGAACTGTAACCCATAGAGTATCTGTGATGGGATAAAGCCAACAGACACTCATTCTTTGTGTCTCTGTATCTCTGTGTCTTTCTGTTTGTATGTTTGTCTATCTGTCAGTCTGTCTGTCTATCTATCTCTGTCTCTCTCTGTCTCTGTGTCTCTGTCTCTGTGTCTCTGTCTCTGTCTCTGTCTCTCTCATTGTCCTAACAAAATCCTAATTCACTAAGTCTCTTGTCTGTAAGAGTGAACTTGGTCTGAGTGTTACATGCTTGGTTCTTAGCTCATTGTACTGGGAAGTGGTGAGACTTTCAAGCGGTAAGTCAAGGGAAAGATTTAGATTATTGTCTGTGTGTCCTGGAAGGTTATTATGGGGTTCTTGTGCTTTCTTCTCTTGTCATCCTCTGGATGCTGTGAGTTGATCAGCTTCTTCTGCCTCCTGTTCCAGACACAACGTGTCCTGTGCTGCTCTAAGTACAAAGCAACCGTGCCCCAGACCATGGACTTGGAGTTCAGAAACCGTTAGACCCAGTGAAGTGTTCCTCTTCCTAACTTGATTTGTATCACTCCTTTGGTAATGGGAAGCCCACCATGCCAGCCCCGTTGCTTTGTGCTCTG
Source organism: Montemys delectorum (assembly GCA_019843815.1). Classification (NCBI taxonomy): domain Eukaryota; kingdom Metazoa; phylum Chordata; class Mammalia; order Rodentia; family Muridae; genus Montemys; species Montemys delectorum. The sequence continues at coordinate 24,119 of JADRCD010234351.1, forward strand.
GAAGCAATGAGATGTGACATAAACAGCAAGTCCCAGTCCCATAGCTGCTAAGTTTTGGAAAGTGAGGGACAAAGGCTACGTTTACAGCAACTCTTGCATTTCTGGTTAAGCAGATGAATCTAGCAAGATACAAATGAAAATTCACTGGAAGTCCTCCATATTCTGGGTATTTCTAAGCCCGAAGCTTGGCATTGATGTAGGATGTGTAGACTCTGTAAACACTTGACATTGAATTTGCAGGAAAACAATCAGCCTGGCTCTTTAGAGAACACTGAGACAGGTATGCATAGCTGTGGGGTTTGTAATTCACAGCTATTAAGTCCCTTAGAGAGGTGATAAAACTTTTTCCTTGGGTAAGAAAGTATGAGAGGAAATGAAGAGAAGTGTAAAAACACTTTCCAATGAGGGGCTTTGATACAGTTTGAGGATGCTAAGTGATGAGTAGCTATCAGCTTGGGATTCACACCTAATCAGTTCAGCAACTAGTTGTCCCAAACAGGCTCCAAGACTGCCAGAGTAGGAGAGACACAGAGGCAGGCTGGGAAGGCTCTGGCTCTAGTTTCAAAGTATACTTTCATTTTAAGTGACACAAAGAAATGATTTTTAAAATGCAATATATTAACATCTATCTGTCTGTCTGTCTGTCTGTCAGTTTAACAAATCAGTTCAAAAACCATAAATTTACATATCAATTTGCATTTAGAAAAAAATCTTTGCAGTTTCCCTGAGAGACAGTAGCCAAATGATTGGATAAACAGTAGAATTAAAATGGCTTAGCCTCCTGTGTAAGGTTCTTAGAGAACATACCCACCTAGACCTCCTAGGCCCACTTCTTCCTGTGCACAGTTTCTGATCCACAGAAGACATAAGACTCTCCAAGAAAGCAAACCTGGACTGCACACCGATTCCTAGTTGACGAAAGTGCTGCCCCCCACCCCCAGTCTAGTTGGTAAACACTCTCACTCTGACATGAAATTCATTTTTGAATTTCTCAGAAAAAAAAAATCTCATCAAAATGCTTTCCCATAGAGAATGCCACCAGGAAGCGTAATTTGAATGTTTCAGTTTTTACCTGAAGTTTCTGTGTGAACAAAGGGACTCTGAATATGAGCTCCATCATCATTTAAATAGTTCTCGCTCGCTAAGAAGCAGTGTAGAAGCACTGTGCTCTTCTAGACGATTTGAACAGTAGTTATCATGGAGACAGAGGAAAAGCTTTAATTTTTCAATCCTTTTATCTTGCAGGTTGTCATGAAAAATACTTGGAAGGCTGCTACAGCTCCGTACTTCAGATTAAGAAGGAAACATGTTTCCAGATCTGTCATGGAGTGTAGAGTCCTGAACTAACAGAAAAAAGGAAGGCCCACCTCTGTGCCTGATATGTGACTAGAGTGTCCTCAGTGCCGAAGCTCTAACTTAGCCAGCTCAAATGTGCCAAGACCACAGTTGGAACATAGAGGCTTCTGGTTTTCCTGGGGACATAGGAAGGGTGCTAGGGATGTGGTTACATACAAAGTACAGGGAAACTCTGCTTGTGCAGGGAGCTGGAAGTGTGGTAGCATGCAGGGTGCAAGGGGGCAGTATGTATGCTGGGTGCTGGAGAAGCAGCTGGAGTCCATGCTAGGTGTTAGGGAAAGTGTCTGTGCTGCAGGGTTCTGGGATATGGCCACATGCAGGCTACTGGGGAGCAACATTCATGCCAGAAGAGGGATGGGTTGTTTGTTGCTTCATTCCTCCTCATGCTGTGGCTCGTCCCTGAAGTACCAGGAGCCTAGAATATATGGGGGTTGAGACCTGTGGAAGAGTGGGGGGCAGTATCCTCATCCTACCTGATGACTGGCGGACAGCAATTCAAGATACCCACACTTGGGTAGTCGTACTGATGGAACAGTTCCTAGAACAGGGCCAGTCTGAGCTCTTCTGATGGTCAGGGCCAAGCCAGTTTCTTATTGTCTTCAAAGAGAAAGAAATAATTACAGTTCAAAGGTGTGGCCATCTTAATGGGGCCAGAAATTGTGGTCTGTTGCAGTCCATCACTCTGGATCTCAGAGAAACTCTTATTTAACTGCCCTCTGATGATGTCATTGGGCTGGGGTTCCTGTATGTGGATCTCTGCAACTCCTCTCTATGGCTACCAAACTAACATGTGGATGTGGATGTCTCTAGCCACCGCCCCGTGCTTCTCCAAGAATAGGTGGTTGCAGTTAATTATAGAAGTGAAAAATATATATTTCTACCTCTCCCTCCATAGATCACTACATGGTTTTAGCCTTGGGGGAAAAAATCTAATTTGCATTTCCACCAGCAAGGAAATACTTAGCCATTTTACTGCACCTTCCTTAACATCAAATATTATGCCACTGAATTGCCAATTTGAAAGATGTGGGGGGGGGGGGGAGTCATGTATTGTTCTCATTTGCGTTTTAAATCACTGTGTGCCTGACTGCTTCTGATATGTGACTCATTTGCTCAAGTGCCTCCCTTTGTGGTCGCTAAGCACGTCGGTCCCACATTTGGAGTTACTGTTTTTTCTTATGTGGTGATCTCCTCAAAATACACCTTGTCTTTTAATGTCTGGAGAAGGATGAAAGCTTGACCTTATAACAATAAGTAGTAATGAGCTAAACTCTCAGTTAAAGAGCAGAGACTACTGGATTAGAGTCAAGCACCAAATATAATAATACTGGGAGACACATGTGGAAGAGCAAGGCGGTGTGATGGGGACTGTCATAAGGCAGAGGTACCGCTCACCCAGCCATTACTTATTGACTGGAACTAGACTTCCTATGGGAACACTTTAGCAGAGTTTTCCTCTGGTAAGTGCTCATGCAACTTCTCAGGGTCTACTGAGGGCATTTTGCAGATGAAATATATGTGTGTGTGTGTGTGTGTGTGTGTGTGTGTGTGTGTGTGTGTGTGGTGTTTGGAATATGCACATGTTTATGTATGTATGTATGTGGAAGCCTGAGGGTGATGTTTGGTGCCTTCTTCAACAGCTCTCTGCCTTATTCGCTGAGATATGGCCTCCCCCTGAACCTGGGACTTATAGATTCTGGACCAGGTATCTTCCTGTCTCCTCTTCCTGAGTGTTAGGATTATAGGTATGTGCTAAATGTTCTCAGCTCCTTCACATGAGTTCTGTGGCACGAACTCAGGTCCTCATGTCTGCACATCAAGCACTGCATCCACTGGGCTTGGCCCCCAGCCCCAGTAGATAATGTCTGTACCCCAGTCAGACCATGGGCTCATAGAAATTAGTCTATGTTCATTGCTGAATTGCTAAGTGATAGACCATGAGTCTCACTGAATTCTCACCTCCATCCTGTGATTAACTTTCATCACACCCCCCCCCCAACTTATAAGTGAAGGATCAGGCTGAGGAATGAGACTCCTCCCTAGGATATCATGTTTGCTGATAAGAGAGGAAGAAGGGAAGCCTTGGTGTGATTGATGACTAAACACTGTCCTGAGTGAAAGTCCAGGACCCAAAAGGTAGAACTGAAACAAAGATAAATGTAAAAAAAGGAAAGTTCAAGGCCATGGACACTTAATAGAAAATGTTTACTGATTAAAAGGATCTTGCTCAACAGAGGAGAATCATTTTTGAATGCTTTGTGCTAAATAGCATCATCTAAACAGACTCAAAATCATCTCTAGCAATATGGACACAATTGAGCAGAAACTCATTACAGAAGAACATGTGTCTTAGCCTTTGTCCAATAGACAAAGAATAAATGAAATACCCAACGAATTTGGATAGTTTAACTAAAAATGTATTCACAAATTTCTACGCAAGATTGCATCATATGAAAATTTATATTATCCTTTCAAGCTGTTTTGAAATATTTTCAAACAAGTGATTACACGCTAGACCATAAAATAACATGAATTAATTCTAATGCAATAAAGTAGAAACAAAAATTTAGAAATACATAGAGAAAATTGCTCTGTTAAGTTAAAATAATAAAACACTTACCAGAATGACTACTGAGTCCAAGATTCACACAAGCAAGAGAGGAAAACAATAAGGTTTTTGCCACTCCTGGTGTGGTTTTTGCCAGTCCCAGTGTGGATCCCCAGGGTACAGCCCATGTGTGGCTTGGGAGATGGAAGGATCCCTTTGCAAGCTTGATTCAAGGATGACTATCTTTCTCTGTACTAATGTGGCTTTGGTTCACAATTATATGATTCAGAATAGGCAGCAACAACTACTTTTCTAGTCCAAATTCCCAAAGTCTTCTATATTTCTCCAATAAACAGCAATGCTCCAGTTCTTGGTACCGATTTCTGTCTTAGTCACTGTTCTATTGCTGTGAAGAGACCCCATGACAAGGGCAATTGTCTTTTACATAGGAAAGTATTTGTTTGGGACTGGCTTACAGTTTCAGAGGGTTGGTCCATTATAACCATGCTGGGAATCATGGCAGCTGGCAGAGCTGTAGCTGAGAATTCTATAACCTGATCTGCAAGCAGAGAAAGGGGCACTGGGCTTGTCTTGGAATTTTGAAATCTCAAAGTCCACCCCCAGTGACACACTTTCTCCAACAAGATCACACTTCCTAATCCTTCTCAAATAGTGGCACTCTCTGATAGCTAAGTGTTCAAATAAATGAATCCATGGGGACCATTCTTGTTCAAACCCCCCACCAATGGTCCTTCCTAGCCACCTCTGCTTCTTCTTTCAAAGGACTTTCCTTAGGAGCACAATCCTGGGCGGTGTTATGAATCTAGAATGTAGTGAAGCACTCCCCTCTGTCCTCAAAGCAAGAAAGCCTAGATGATCTAAAACCAACAACATTTTTTCATCTGCATCCATCAGAAAAAGGAGTACCAAACAGGGGGCAGAAAGAGAGGGGGGCTTATTAAAAGAGACGCAGCTAAGACCCATTTCCCTGCAGCAGGTATCCCTGAAGTCATGCACAGGAAGGACTTGGAAATGGTGATGTTGACAAACTGCCACGGATTTGGTGGGCGCTGCTTGAGAGTGGGGGTTGTAGGGCATTTGGTTTAGAGGAACTTGTCCTGTAAAGACTGCCTGCCCGAAGCCTCACTAGACCCTTACAATGAAAACCAGAGGACCATCTTCTGGAGCCCTGAGCATTGGCTAAGGTAGATATGGGAATCATGGGGAAACACCAGATCTGGGGCAAAAGACCTGCCAACCACTCGGTTTATATACTTATATACTAAACACAGTCCTAGCCAGTCTTTCAGGAAAACATATATTAACAAAGAGACTCTATCCCTTAAACAGAAGCACAGAGTGCCTGATCAAATCAGCTACGTGTATGAACTTTGTAAAACAGGGTTACATAATTTTAAGACTTAGGACAAAGCTTTCAGTGCAGATAAATGCAGCAAAAGAATAGATAAACCTGGGACTGGAGAGATACCTTAGCTGTTAAGAGCAAGGATTGCTTTTCCAGAAGGGATGGGTTCAACTTTTAACACTCATTCAGCCACTTACAACTGTCTATAACTCTAATTCCAGAGGAGCTAACATCCTCTTCTGAACTCCATAGGCACGAGGCATGTATGTGGCATACAGACACCTATGCAGGCAAAACCCCCCCACACATAAATGCACAATAAAAATAAATAAAATGAGTAGATGAACTGAGTAAGATGCAGTGCCCACTCAAGTTGCTTTTTCAATGGCTTTGTTTGTTTGTTTGTTTGATTGATTGGTTGGTTTTGACAAAGACACACAGGCAATTTAATGAAAAGGCTATAATCCCTTCAGCAAGAGGGGTTGGAACAATAGGAAACCCCGCTGGAAAAACAACAATAGCAACTAAACAAACAGACAAGGAATCAAAGCAAGCAAAATGTGTAAGAAATGGCAATCAGCAATAGTGTTCTGGCATCAAGTTATTTTCCATGATGGGGTATGACTGACATTCTAGTATCAACATACATGCATGCTGGGAATGAATGAGGAGGTAACTGGATGCCAGTTCTGTAAGCTGAGCTTCCAACACGGGAGTAGGAACGTGTAGGTCATTGTGGTTTGAATAAAAATGGTCCTTAATAGGTCCATAGGGAATGGCTCTATTAGAAGGTATGGCCTTGTTGGAATAGCTGTAGCTTTGTTAGAGAAAGTGCATTAGGTTGGGTTTTGAAGCCTTAGAAGCTCAAACCAGGCCTAATGGCTCACCATCTCTTCCTGTGGCCTGGGATCCAGATATAGAGCTCTCAGCTCTTACTACACCACCATGTCTACCTATATACCACCATGTTCTCCATCATGAAGATAATGTACTAAATCTCTGAAACTGTAAGCTAGCCCCAATTAACTGTCCTTAATAAGAGTCACTGTGTGGTCATAGTGTCTCTTCACAGCAATAGAAACAAACAAACAAACCCTAAGATAGTCATCAATGCAACATAGACCCAGGTGACAATTGGAACCTGGAGAGTCTGGCATGACCCTCTGCTTAGATCATTATAAACATGGATAGTCACACATACATATTGCCTTAAGTGTGTTCTTCCACATGGATCAGAACACAAATGACTGTTCTCTTGCTGCCAACTGAGAAGGAACAATGTTGTCTGAGGGGTAGTCATAGCATGTGGCCAGAGTTTAGTTCATGATGTCATTTTTTAACAGCAAGAGCCAAGGGCGCCAGCAGATGTTGAGACTGTAGCAGGAAACAGGTCAGATGAGTACAGAGCAGCCCATAGGGCCAGGGAGTAAGGGAGCTTTCAAACCCATCCAGCAAGGGTGGGGGACTGAAGAAAAACTAGAACCAAGTGGAAGAGAATGCCCCTAGTGGCTCAAGCCAGAAAGATTTCAATAGCAAAACTAAATGGGGTTGTTATGAAGGTTAACTTGACTGTCAGCTGTAAACCAGAGGCTGGCTAGAGTCACCTAGGAGACTAAGCTCTGACAGGGTAGGGGTAGGGTAGGCTCTGTGAAGGGATTTCTAGATTAGGTTAATGGAGGAGTGAGAATTCACTCTGAACATAGGTGGCACCAGTCCATGGGCTGAAGTCCCAGACTGTATTAAAGAGAGAGAGAGAGAGAGAGAGAGAGAGAGAGAGAGAGAGAGAGAGAAAGGGAGCTGGGCCCTAGCATCCATCTTTGTCTCTGCTTCCAGACTGACTATGCAACGTGAACAGCATCTGTCTCCATGACTCCCCTGCCTCAATGGACTTCAGCCTAAGATTGTGAACCCAAATAAACTCTGCTTTAAGTTGCTTTTGTCAGTATTTTGCTGCAGCAGTGAAAAGTGTAGCTAAATGTAGTAGTATTGACCTACAACAAAGTTACCAGAGAAACATCTACGCATCAAAAAGAATGACTAAGCAGGAGAGGTACAAATAACGATTAAACACACAAATAACACACAAAAGGCTCATCTCTCTTGCAGACAATTTCAAATAATTTATGTAACAGTCTAAGATGGTAGAGGAAGACTTGCCCAGAGGCTAGGAGTGAGTGTGCAGTGTAGCTTGTGGCTACAGAAGCTAGGTGCAAAAGGTACATAAGACATTGATTGTTTATCTTGTAAGGGAGGGCAGAAGACCGCAGGAACTGGAAGGATGTGCAGTGTGTGCGCACGTGCACTACAAAATGCCTTCCTGGACATGACATAGCTATTGCAGGCTTGAGCTTATTTTCAAGGACAATGTTCAATGAGCAGGATAGCTGCTGGGGAAACAGGGACATCAGTGTCCACAGCTCGTGCACATGGCAGAAGGCGCCATGACAGGACACGAGGGATTGATGCTTCCCCTCTGTGGGCCCCTCCCTTAAAGCTCATCTTACTGTCTGTGAGATAAATATCACAACAATCCCAGTGAAGGATGCTCTGAAGAATCTGTGCTCTGGACTCCTCAAGACTGCCAAATTAGTCATAAATACAGTGTAAGGGTGTGTGATTAGTTGGTCTACATAAGGAAATCCTGTGGATGGGATCCAGGAGCAGGAAAAAGGCAATAGGAAACAAGGAAATAGGGTGATGCATGAATTATGGTTAGTACCATTGTATCCACACTGGCTTGTTATTGTTTAATAACATTGTGTCAACCTTCTTAATATCAGACCTTATTAATGATAGCAACAGATGTTATGTTTTAGGAATTCTCTGTGCTGTCTTTTTTATATTTTTGCGTATCTAAATCATATCTAAAATTGAAAATTTGCCAAAATATTTTCAAAAGGGTGAGTACATTATAACTGTGCTATTTTAATCGCCCCAAAGGATTAAACTCTACATCTTTAAAAAAAAATTACTTTACATTTCATAGATTTCCACTGCCCTTAGACTTGGTCAGAGAAATTTCTTTTTTAGTAGTGGGTGATAGTTAGCATGGAGACTCATTAGCTGGTCAAAGTACTGAAAATAAGATGCTTTTGAGTGCTCAGCTCTAATTGGGACATCAATATCATGCTCCCTTCCTAAGAGCCATGCTTGTAAGGGAGGGCACAAAGAACTCAGGAGCCAGAGAATGGGTGGGAAGAAAGTGCTGCAAATGCTCCTCTGAACATGCATGACTATTGCATGCATTAAGTCATAGCAGCTGTGTTTGGTGGTGGACGATCAAGCTAGACAAACAACCAGCCTGGGTGAGGAAGGAGTGCATGCGTCCTACTGCAAGCTGAGGACTAATAGGTGCTGCGGGAAGGGTAGTCATGTCCTTGAGTGGTATAGCCATGGTACGTTGCCCACAATCCAGTAAACGAACCTGCACCGGTGTGCATGCCGACAACACTAACTAATCTCATCAGGTCAGCAAGAACAAGTAAGAAAGGGACATGTCAGGAGGAAGCAACAGGGCCCAGAGGGAGAAAGAGAATGAGGACCAATTCTGATCAAAAGACATTATCCACCTTTGTGACATTTGCAAAGAATAAAAGAATCTATTTTAAAACAAAATTATTATACAGACAAAAATATTTTACCCATCAATAGGAAAGGTTTTAAAACAATTGTGATCCAATAGTTCTTCATTCACACAGGCCTATAATTGCTTTTCAGATCTGTGTGTGTGTGTGTGTGTGTGTGTGTGTGTGTGTGTGTATGTGTGTGTGTGAGTGTGTATGTGTGTGTGTGAGTGTGCGTGTGTGTGTGTGTGTGTGTTACTGAGCATTTAACCCAGGCCCTGGACATTCTAGGTAAGTGCTTTGTATATGTGTACATGGAAAGCCAGGGGACAGCTGTGGCATATTTCCTTAGGAGCTATTCAGCTTTCTTCTTAGATAGGGCTATTATGGTGACCTGAGCCTTCCAATGAGCTTAGATTGGTTGGCCAAGAAGCCCAAGAAGGTCCATCTGCCTCTGCCTCCCCAGCACGGTGATCACAAGCAAGTGACAACACACTAGTATTTTTGCATGGGTTCTTGGACTTGAACTCATGTCCTCATCCTTTGCAGCAAGAACCTCACCAGCCAAGCCCTCTAGGGAGCCCCTCGGCTTACTTTTTTTCTAAAATTCTAAATTCAGTTGTGCTCTCTAGAGTAACTATCACTATTATATAAAACACAATGGTAAGCATCTTTGTGGGTTTTTTCCCTTCTATGGAGTCACTTCTCAGACTGCTACCTTTCAAAAAGATTTTTCATTAGTTCTTTTAAAATTATGTGCTAGTGTATGTGCTTGTGTGAATTTACATGGACTACACGTGTGCAATATCCGCAGGGGCGAGGTGAGGGTGTCAGTTCCCTTGGAATTGGAATCCCAGCTGGTTGTGGGCCACAGGATGTGGTTCCTTGGTACTGAACCTGGGTTGTTTGCAAGAGCAGTATGGACTCTTAATTGCTGGAACATCTGTCTAGCATTCAGACCACTGCCTTAAAGCTCAACTTCAGTGTCAAACAGGATGGGCCTTTCCACGTGCCTTGAAACACATGAGCAAGATTTAAACTATACAATGTGTCCCTGGTAAAGGCTGATGAAAAACAGGAAGTAGGATACTGTGTGTGTGTGTCTCTGCTGTAGCTCTCGTGTCACTCTGTTAAATGTTAATGGATTTCTAGCTTCGTTTTGACAGTGTGTCTCCATTACCTGCCCATCTCACTTCTTCCAAAGCATTTTAAATGGGTGCCAGAAACTGAACCCAAGCCTTGGGAAGAGTAGACAGTGCTCTTAACCACTGAGATACCTTTCCAGCCTTCATATTTGTAGTTTTATTTCTTAGATGATGTTTGGAACATGAGTAGATAAGAGATTGATTTTTTTTTATTGTTTTTAAAACTTAATGTAGGACCATAAGACGACTCAGCATATAAAGGCAGATGTTGCCAAACCTGATGACCTGAATTCATTCTCTGGAAGTCGTGTGGTGGAAGGAGATATTTGACTCTTGTAAGTTGTACTCTGATCTCCATACATGTGCAGTGTCATGTGTATAGGCAACGCCCAAAATAAATGTTAGTGTGAAAAATAATCTCACTGTAATATCTTACATTAAGAATATATGGGTTTTTTTCAACTTGGTGTCTTCCACTTAATGTAAGGCTTTGGGCACTGTATAGTTTATGTGAGCTTCTTCTAAGTGTGGATAGGATGCCTTTGTTTGAATATACCAATGACTCTGCAAGCATCCATTAAGGTCACTTCCTACTGTTGCTCCATTTGTTGGGATCTGTGCTTCTTTGCTTTATGCCATGATCCCCATTGGCTCTTCGGCCGCGGCTACTGGATGTGCTGTGCTATAGTAAACATTACGGTAGTTTTAACTCATTATGGCAGGTGTCTTCATAGGAGGAGGAGATAGAACACAGAAATAGAAGGAAGGCCTGCAAGGGCACAGGGAGACACCAACATCCATCCACCGGGGAAATGGCCTCAGGAGAAAGCAGCCCCGAGGACCCTGGTCATGCCTCTCTGCGGTGCCTGCAGTCTCTGTGGTCTAAGCCTCCTTGGCTGGGATGTTTGCTATGATAGCTGAACAAGGCAAGTATCCAACTAGTCCTCAAGGCCCTGGCCACTCAGCTGAGTGCAGGAAGGGTCGAATGACTTTTTGAGGATCTATTGACGTGACTGTGGAAGATGCTCACTATCTTCTAAAGCTCCACAGAAGTCATTTCCCAGCCTGGCAGCTGGCAGCCATGGCCCAACTTAGGGAAAACTGTCTTATTTGTGGAAAAAAGCAGAATGGGCCATGAAGGAGAGGGACACTACCTGAGTTTAATAGTTTGAGCTCAGGTTTGCCTGTGCTTCCTGCAAACCCTTCCTAAGGTTCTTTTGGTGATCCCTATGTGTTTGCAGAACCCCCAGCTAGGCACAGAGCATAGCACATTAGTACATGGTTGCAGCCCTCTTGGAATATTGCATCAGAGTCCAGGTGATGACCGTGTTCCTGTGACACATGCCGGGAAACTATGATAGAAGCCCAGGCAGATGTGTGTGAGATGCATCTCTTGTCTTTCTTTTCTTGTTCTTAAGCAAGTGACTTGGTATTTTATCAGGGCATGGCTTTTCCTTGGAGGCTGAAATGAAGAGATTTCTGGAGCTTGAAATGGCAATAGTCATTAAATTAACCCGGCTCCCCTCAGAACATCTTCTCGGTTTGTCCTAAAAATGACAAGAGAAGAAAACAGACAGAGCATTGGTCCTAGGGCCTCAGGAGCCAGGCAGCTTCTGATATCTATTCCATCATCTAAGACTCATGACAATCAACTCTACCCTATGACAGGATTAACCTCCTCAGATAAACGGTTGCATTTTCCCATTGCTTCAGCAAGACACTATGGCAGATAAATGTGTTAGAGAAAATTAAATCCTGTGGGTTTATTTATTTATTTTGCTTTGTGGGTTTATTTATTTATTTATTTTTTTGCCCCAAGTGGGTAACGATAATAAATGTGAATAAAAGCAATCAACATATTGCACTGGATATTAGAATTGATGTTGCTAACATAATTAAGAAACTCATTTCATTAAGATTGCTAATTATAAGATGTTTTAAAAAATCAGCCCAGACTGTATATAATTCAAGATAGGACTGGAATTTATTAGATGGAAGTGGGTTCAGGAAACTGTGAACATGTGGTTTGAGATGATACTCAGAGGTGACATGAGGAAGGCCTAGGTAAGTGGAGTTGATATGCTCTGTGGACTCACAACAATGGGGAGTGAGGCCCCAGGTAGTTGAGTTCCAGTGTGCTAGGACTATCCAGCCATGGGGAAATGGCACTTGACCCATTATGTCAGGGAACTACTTCATCCTGGGTTCACCTCTTACCCCAACGTAATTCTACCTATCACAAGTTTCCACTCACACATGTGGAACATCACTTAAAATTGGGAAGTGTGTTAAGAAGTCATAAGCAGAGGCACAAGCCTCTGACAGAATCCCAGGGTCTGATTTCTATAGGTACAGGAGTGCCAGCTCTCACTGTCAGCCCCAGCTGAAAGGTCTAGCACAGGGACCTTGGAAAGACACGCCGTTGCTTGCCCCTCTAAGCCAAAAAAGGAATTAGGATTTCTATCTATGGTGGTGGCTAAACAATATAAGCTTTGTTTATTTTTGTAGTTCTGGGGGCTGAACACAAGCATGCTAGACTGGCACTGTACCCCTCAGTAACAGAAGTTCCACACTGTGAAGCAAAGTACTTTAGGCAGGATCTTATGTAAGATGGGTCAGGTTTGTGTCTATTGAGATTTCTCTGAGCCCTTCTTAGAAGCCATCTTAGTTTGTTTTGGTGGTGTTGTGATAAAATATCAGGACAGAAGCAAGTTAAGGGAAAAAGGCCACAGTTGAAAATACAGTTCTGGGGGAAGTCAAGTTTGCAGAAGCATGGAGCAGCTGGCCACTGCTGAGTCCACTGAGGAGAGCAATACATGCATATTAGTGCTCAGCTAGCTCTTTCCATTTTATACAGCCCGGGATGCCCTGTTCAGAGAATGCTCTAGCCCACAATTAAGATGTGTCTTTCCTTAATTAACATAATTAAGATAATCCCCTTAAGACAGGTCCAAAGGCCCATCTCCCAAGTGATTCTAGTTGACATTTCACACTGACCACCACAGGTGACTTTGTTCCTTCATGTACAGTATTCACAGAGCGACTGCCAGGCTCCGAGTACCAAATGGTGATGGATGGGGCTGTTAACATGACTAAAGGTCCTAAGAGCAAAAAACGAATAAGAGTGACATCACAGTTAAAAACTACCTGTCTCCACCAGCCTGTGTTTCTCCCTCCCCCCCCCTCTTTCTTTTTCTGTGTGTATGTGTTGTGTGTCTGCTGTCTGTATTTCTCTATCTTTCTTTTACTTTGTCTGTCTCTATCTTTCTCTCTCGTGCTCTCCCTCTTTCTCTTACACACACACACACACACACACACACACACACACACACACACACACATCTAACGGAAGGACTACCTTGGGTGCTTTTATCCAATGGTAGCTGATATGACCCAGTGGGAGCTAATGATAGAGTGTCATCATTGAACTGGCCCTACCAGGTAGCAGACCCTTAACCTGAACCCATCCCCTAACATTATGTAGTTGATGGCTGTCTTAGTTACGATTTCTGTTGCTGCAATGAAACACGATGACCAAAAAGCAAACCATGGAGGAATGGTTTATTTGGCTTACACTTCCATATTGTTGCTCATCACCGTAGGAAGTCAGAACAAGAACTCAAACAGGGCATAATCCTGAAGACAGGAACTGATGCAGAGGCCATGGAGGGGGTGCTGCTTACTGGCTTGCTTCCAAAGCTCACTTGGCCTGTTTTATTAGAATACCCAAGACCACCAGCCCAGGGATGGAACCAACCACAGTGGACTAGGTCCTCTCCCATCAATCACTAAATTAAAAAAAAAAATGTCCTACAGCTGAATACAATGGAGGCATTTTCTCAACTAAGGTTCTAGTTTATTTTTCAAGAATATCCAGTACAGAGGCACACATCCGTTTATGATGTCATTGTGCCAGAACCGTCAAAGCGGAGCTCAAGTGCTATCCAACTAGGAGTTCTAAGAGTATTTAGGTCTGGAAGAACTAGCAGCACCAAAGGTGAGACTTGGCCAGCACTGGGATGCATGGACAATGAGACAGAACAAATGGCCTTTCTGGGAAAACAGAAAATCAGGTGAGAACGTGTCATCAGGATATTAGTGTAGTGGGTCACACAGACACTGTGCTTGTGGGTCTGGGTCAGATCTCATGAGCAAGCTGCCTACAAATGACGGAGAAAGCTTGGAACTTAATTCTGGAGCAACAGTGGGTAAGGTATGGCTAAGCCAGTATCCGTTGCATGTTTAAATGGTTTAATATGGTCCCTGGAACCTGGGGTATCTTTTTACTGTTCTCTGAAGTGGGAGCTTTTCTGAGACTGGATGAGCAAGGGCATTAGTCAGGCAGAGGACGGACTGCTGTAATGGAGATTTCTTGGGTAGCACCGGTGCCAGGTGGGACTGGTAGGATACTTGAATACCTCCAAAATAAGGAGTGGAGGGAAACAAATTTTGCAGGAGGTTTTGTCTGTGCATGCATTTGTGGGGCAGAGTAGCACTCTGAAAATAAGGCACAGATTCACAGTTCAGGCCTGTCACCCGAAGTATTTCCAGGCTTCCAAGCCCCCAAACAAGCGTATATGAAAGCTTTTCAGTGCATTCTGTGATGGTCTACAGCAGTCTTGTTGGTTCAGATATGAAGGCAGAAGAAAATATAAGCTAGGTCTTTCTTTAGGAGGGAGCAACAGAAAGAAAAAAATGAGATTCAACCTATTAGTCAAAAATGAAAATTCCATAAGTGTGGTTGTGCAGCTTAAAATGAGGATGTACTCAGAGAAGGGGGAGCACTGAAGGTGTTGCTGATATGATCTGTTTAACCACAGGGCTAAACCCACTGAACCAGTTCACTGAAGGCAGTAAAGGATATGGTGAAGGTAAACGGGCCCAGGCATGCTTGAAGCAAGTTTCACCTTTGGTTGTAGATTTTCTTTTCATTAAATAAATATTCATTCGTGTTTTAAGCATTCATATAAACTGTTAAGTTTGAAGTCCAGTCTCCAAAATGTTTGCGCAGCAATATTCATTTGAGCGTTTACAGTGCAAAAATCAGAATTAAAACTCCAAGCATGGATTTTAACCTTATTAATAAGAAGGCAAGAAAAGAGAGAAGCTAAAGAGCAGAGAGAGCACACAGGAGTATTTTGTGCTGTCTTTCTTGAAGGTCTCCAGGATAAGAAAAGACATCAGTAGGATAGGGCCACTTTTCACACGGTTTACTTACTGATGGAGTAATGACATGGGGAATAATAGCAAATTCTAAGCTGTGACACCAGCCACAAAGGTAGAACAGATAGATGAGTCATGTGAGATCATGGGTCTAGGATGGGGTTTCCCTCTGATTTTCATGATCCAACACTGATGTCAAGGCATGGGGTAGAAATGAAGTTTCTGTTTTGGAGTTAAGCCTTGTGTGTACACAAGGAGCAAGAAGCTTGGTAAGCAGTCAGTTCAAGAAGGAGGTAAGCTAGTGGAATGTGAAAGCCTCAAAGAACATAGTTTTTGCTAAGATGTGGGCACTAATGTTTAGAAATAAACAAGAGGGTAAAGTAGGGTGTCCACTGACTGTCTCAATGGCAATAAAGAGCATGGTGTCCATGGAGCAGCTCAGTGGTAGTAAAGACCCATGTAACTATCAACTACCTTAATAACAATGAAAAGAAGGGGCACCACTGACTGCCTCTGCAGCAACAAAGTGACAGGTAGTCATGAAGCACCTTAAGTTCAATACTGAGCAAGGCAACCACTGTCCACTTTAACAAAAATGGAGAGTATGATACCCATCAATCAGATCAGCAACAATGAAGGCCCAGGTGACTATCAACTACATTAATAACAGTGAAAATAAGGGCCACCAATAACTGTCTCAGTGTCAGTCGAAAACATGGTACCTGTGAACCAACTCAGCCATAGTGAAACCCAAGGCAATTGTCCTAATTTCATTTCTGTTAACTGAAAGCAAAATATCCTGACAAAAAGGAAATCAGAGGAGAAATGCTTGTGAATCTTTCAATTCCACGTTATAGTCAATAACTTCAGAGAAGTCAACACAAAACTTGAAGCAGGTAGTCATACCCACAGTCAAGAGCAAGGGGAAATAAATGTGTGCATGCTATTGGTTAGTTGGCTTTCTCTACTGTTATGTAATTCAGCACCCAAATCCTGAAATGGTGCTGCCCACTTTTATTTGGGCATTTTCACATAAATTAACAAAATTAGGAGAAGTCCTAATAAACATATCCACAGGTCAACCTGATCTAGACAATCCTTCATATATCCTCTCTACCCAAGTGATTTTACACTGCGCCAAGTTGACAACTAAAAGCAACAACTGCATTGACTGTTAATTATCTTACAGGAATAAAGAGAAAGTTAGCCCTCAACTGCATCAACAACAAGAGAAAGCAAAGCAATCATTGACTGTCTCAACAGTAACAAGAAGCAGCACAACCATCAGCCTCATTTAACTGAGCTTCATGGAGAAGCCTTGGCACCTCCATGGTGCTCTTAAAATCACCAGAACACCTAAGAGTCTTTCACTCTCAATGGTTCATGGAATATTTACTCCAAGTCAGAAAACTGGCAGATATAATTCCAGTGTCAGTAAATTTAGTCTGATGATTAAACAGATCTGTAAAGGCCTGCTAGTCACTAGCTATAACACCTGGCCCAACTATGTTCATCTTGTTGACTCTCAACAGAAGGAAACATGGCCATGATATTTTCTGATGACTATAGAGGGGATCATAGGAGATCATATAGGGCCACATGCTCTATGAAGATTCTTCTGCACAGAGGTCTGTTTGTATCCAGGTAGGACTTTGCTACATAAGAATAACTGTACTTTGAAATAGGTTATACGTCTAATATCTATAGTTCTGTAGCAAGGTAAGCATGCATCCTCTTTGAGTAGTACAGAATAACATGTGTATGTGCTATCTGTTGGCTGGGCTGGGCTGGATCACTCCAAACAATGATGGTTGGAACAATGTATGTGTGGCTAAAGCAGCTCAGCTTCACAGTCCTATACACTCCTTTACCAGTGATGGTTGAGCCTGGCTTAACTGAGTATGCCAGAGATAGAACCAGACAAAACTAGAGTCTAAATACAGCACAGTGGTCTCATTCTATTGAACGAAGAAGTCTCCTGGCTGAGGTCAAAGTCTACAAGTGAGGACAGAACTCAAATGTTGGATAGAAATTCTACATGATACAGAAGGGTACAGCAATCTAGAGAAGCAAGGCCCACCATGTAATATCCATAGATCAGGAGCAGGAATCTCTTATTTACCAGAACATGTTTGTCTGCCACAAAATACCTGTGGGCTTGGAGCTAAGGCACACCATGAGCACAATCCCTGGCTGCAGGGTTCTGAGACTCTTAGAGGGAGACTCGAGCTGCCACTCCTACTATGGAAAAGATGCATGTGTTGTAAAGGGTTTAGGGCCAGCATCAGAGGGAGCTGGCACCCAGTGCCTCCTTTGTGGGGTGACTACTAAGAGGACACAATGCATGGCCAATGTAAGAAAAGAGGCAGGGTGGTATCAAGGCAGTTGAAGGTATCTGTCAGGATTTGGAGTAAGTCAGGGCTTCCCTGGATTCTATTTTCTCCTCTGGCAATGATGAGGAGTTAGACCTGAGTCCTCTCTTATACATTCAAGGAAACCATTGTCCTATTTTTCAGACCCAGACTATGGCAGGGCTGCCTCACAACCCAGACTGGGTCTAATCCAGCCCTTGTTCAACTTTCTCAGCACATATGAGCTTCCAAGGCTGTGACAGTAGTTCAGATGAGACCCTGGGTCTCATGGTCAGAGACTAACCAGCCTGAGATATGTGAGCATTCCTTGTTGTGTTATTCTATAGTAGGCGGGTTCTCTGAACCTAGTGTCCATCTCCAGAGAGGCACCCTATTGTTCCTTGGCATGCCACTGAGTGGGGAAAAGAAAGTCAAACTGACTACATGTTAGTTCACAGCTGTGAGAGATCTTTCTCTTCAGTGGCATTCTTTAATTGGATTCTACCACGCTCCATTCCTCTGAGGTTCTGGAGGGACAGTGGCCCTTGTCGAAAATCCTGCAGAGAGCAATGATTCACTGGAGGCTGGGGCAGGGGCAGTGATCCCAACACCTCCCATCAGAGCCATTTCCTGCTGTGTGGTTGTAAAACATGTGACTGAGTGCCATTCCTAGTATTTCCCTGGTTCACAGGCACTTCAGGTTCAACCGCAGTGGTCTCTACAGCCTGTCTCTCATTCTCTGCATTCTCTTCCCTTCTAACATCATTCTGGTTTGATCAGTAGTACTTCAGACACTTTTCTGACAGCGAGAGGGGAGGGACACTCACCTGGACTGGGTGTCTTGCAGACCCAGTATCTGCCTCACCAGATCATCTTGACTGCTGTGGTCCCAGAGTTGATGCTAGCATCCTAACCCCCAAAAGTACCTCCCATTTGCAAAGACTGGAGTTCTGTGTGGCCTGGTCTCCTTAGGCTACTGAGTATGACTGAGTATCCTAGGGGCTGAAGTCTTGGGGGTCCTCAGCTAGATTAGGAAGTTGAGTGAAGAAAGCTTCTCTACCTTTGAGCTCTTCTCATTCAGATCCTTCTGTAATCCACTGTGGGCTTTTCCTCTCTTGTGTCTGGGTCCCCAAGCATAGAGTTGTGTTGCTTAGTATTCACATAGGACCTGGAACTGCCCTGTACCTTTAACATCTTAGGTACAGATAAGCTTAAATCTCAAGATACTCATGGAGTGCTTCACCCCATTCTTACAATGTTTCCCTATCACGTGGCAGTTGGGTTTATATAACCTGGGGTCAAGTACAGAAAACTTCCTCACAGCCTTGCAGTGTAGGACGCTGAGAGCTTCTGGAAGGCTAGCAGATATGGGCTAGAGGGAATGGACTCGGGCTTCGAGTGCAGATTTACTGCAGTGCCTGCCCATTAGCATATATCAAAGTAGCCTATGACTCCCCAAGCCTTAGCCCTCCTTCTTTGCATGACAATGTGCTTATTTTAGCAGTGGTAACTTTAAAATGAATAATAAGAACCTTAAAAAGGGAGGCAAGATATGTTCCAGACACCAGAAAGCCAAGCACAACCTTCACCTAAAGACCTATGCCACCAGAGTGCTTTAAAAATTCCTTTGAGAACAAGGAAAATAACAGGAGCTTGGAAAGAAAATCTATGCAAAGAAGTGGAGACAAGGCAGAAATGAAGCCGCATAGTGTATTAACAATTTCTATTACCTCAGTATTTTATCATGTAAACCAGCGATTCTCAACTTGCAGTTAGCAAGAAAGACCATTTCATAGAGATCACATATACATAATGCATGTCATGTATTTACATTACAATTCATAACAGTAGCAAAATTAAAGATGTGAAGTAGCAACAAAATGATTTTATAGTTGGGGATCACCACAACATGAGAAACTGTACTAAACAGAATTAGGAAGGTTGAGAACCACTGGTGTAGACAAAATGTGGCATTCAAGCCTCATAGCATCTGCAATTGAAGTCTTAACAGCAGTAGGCAGGCGAGAGAAATGGCTGCCTGCCTTAAGGTTTGCCTGCACACGACATGACCCACCTGGTCAATGGGATGTTGAGTGGTGTGTTAATGGTGTGAACCATAAACCTACAGCCACTGCTGACCTGATTACTCAGAATTACCAGTGGCAAGCTGATAATGCAGGTAAGCATGCACCCGAACCCACAGCTTATATCTTTAAAGGATAGAAAATAATTTTCAAACATGGAAAAATGAGGAAGTAGGAAAATTTAAACCCAAAAGAAGCATGATAAACTTAGCCTTGTGAGGTTACTAGTCAGCCTAACACTGACACCAATTAGTGGGGCCTTCACACTGAAAGGCACTCATCTGGACTGGGGAGATGACCTCCCTGGGCAAAGCACTTGTGATGGAAATGCAATGAGCCAAGTTCTCATTCCAACAGCCCACATACAGCCAGATGTGGAACACACATCTGCAATCCCAATACTCCTAAGATGAGATGGAAGGTCCAGACAGGAGAGTTGCCAGAAGCCCTTGGGCCAGCTGGCCTGCAGTATGAAATGGTAAACCTAAGAACTGATTTAGAAAGACTGAAGGTGAGGACTAACTAACACTTGAGGTTGTCTTCTGACCTCAAGTCACACACACATCACGACATGTGCATATCTGCGTGCATGTGTACAAACACACACACACACACACACACACACACACACACACACACATACACACACATATATATGTGCTCACACAAATACTCAGATAAATACAAATCAAAGGCACAGGTCATCACACTTCCATATAAAATGACTCAAACACATACTGGTTGCAAGACACACATTCTCATATTTGAAATCTCTACACTTAAATGGAATGGAAAGGACAGCTCTAATGAAATGCCAGAGCCTGAGAAGCTTACACAACACCTACTTCTCACTGCTCACAGTCCAGAAGTTGGACATCAGGGCTTCATTGACAGCTCCCTTATTGCTTTCGTCCTGTGATCTCAGATGGTTCTCCTGCTCACATGTTCTTCTCATACGATCACTCTATGGCCCTGTGGAACTACAGCCCACCCTTATGTCACAACTCAACCATTGTCATTCCACTGCCACCCCAGTCACACAGATGATTTGAACATGGGGATCTGAGGTTGGTAGAATAGTGCACAGCCTACAGCATTACCTAACAGAGACCATTAGGAAAGGTGAGAATAACATTAGACAAAGTGTTTTAGATCAGAGACTAGCTTCAGGATAAAGGCTATTGTGTGGTGGTGACCCTTGGGATAGGAGACACAAGATCTTTCAACATGTATGACTTGAATAAGGATGTTTAAGAGTCTTGAGACTGATTCCCTTAAGGTTTGCCTGCACAGGACATGACCCACCTGGTCAATGGGATTTTGAGTGGTGTGTTAATGGTGTGAACCATAAACCTAAAGCCACTGCTGACTTGATTACTCAGAATTACTGAGAATACTAACCTGTATGGGCTGATCATAGGACTAACCTTGAGATATAGCCAGAATATTGGAACCCATCAAACTCTTAATAATGTCACCAGCTAGGAACCATTCCTGTGATACATGAGTCTGTGGGACATATGTTATATCCAAACCACAACATTTATGGCAGATGACAGATGGTCAGTCAACAGACAAATAGAGATAGAGATTTAATAAATGATAGATGGATAATTATAGATGGTCAATCAATAGAAAGAAGGATGAAATATCTATGCCTATATCTACATATCTATGTATCTACATACCTACATATCTCTACAATCAATATATATTACCTATATATCTCTATATCTCTGTATGTACCTACATATAAATATATAGATAATATCTATCAAGCTATCTCTCTCTTTCTCTATCTATTGATAACAAATAAAGATAGGTAATAGGTAATTAGTTGATAAAAAGAAGATAGACAGATATACCTATATATCATATATAAATATATATCTGTCTATAGCTATATTGATATATTGATAGTTATCTCTAAATATATTGTATCTACATATTGATATATATGTAGAGTTATCTATCTTGATATGTAGATATCAATATACATAAATAAAAATAGATATATAAATGTATATAAATATAGATATACCATCTTTCTACCTTTTGTCTACTGATTGATCATCTATAATATGTCTATATCTATCCATCTATTTATAATCTCTCTATATCTGTCTATTTTTATCTCTATGTAGATACAAGTATATAGATAGACAGACTGAGGTAGGCAGATAGATTGGTAGATAGATTTATTGATCTATATCTCTGTCTATATATCTATATATTTATCTAACTATATCTATTTAAATATATAGATATGTATATATCAATGGATTATAGATATAGATATACCATCTATATTTCTGTGTATTGATTGGCAATCTATAATATATATTTGTTTGTCTGTCTATTATATCTCTATCTATCTATCTATCTATCTATCTATCTATCTATCTATCTATCTATCTAGGAGCCTCCTGGCCTGGAGAGGGTATAGTAGGATCTATCTATCTATCTATCTATCTATCTATCTATCTATCTATCTATCTATTTATCTATCTGTCTATATATCTATGAGCCTCTTAGCCTGGAGAGGGTATAGTAGGATCTATCTATCTATTTATCTATCTATCTATCTATCTATCTATCTATCTATCTATCTATCTATTTATCTATCTGTCTATATATCTATGAGCCTCTCAGCCTGGAGAGGGTAGTGGTAGGATCTCTCTCTCTCTCTCTCTCTCTCTCTCTCTCTCTCTCTCTCTCTCT
>JADRCD010234352.1:6538-16870 GCA_019843815.1 Montemys delectorum
GGGGGGAGGAGGGGAGAAACTCTGATGAAAGGGTCCTGACTTTGAAAGAATGGTCCTTTTCCACCTGTGACTGCCCTCCAGAGGCCCAGCATTTTACAACGACCGTGACTCGGTGCAGCCCAACCGTGGCCTTGGTGGAGATCTCATCCAACCCGCAGCTGAAGAATGAGGTGCCGGAGCAAGACCAGAAGCCGCCAGAGAAGGAGATGAGTGGGAAGGTGGAGTTAGTGCTGTCACAGAAGGTGAGGTCACGGTGGGGGAGGAGTTAAACCCAGAGGTTAAAGGGCTTCAGGCAGCCATGAGACACTGCTTCTGGGGCAGACAGCAGGCGAGAGGGCTGGCTTTCTTACTTGTCTTCAAACTATAGTTCTCTCTAAAAACTCTATGTTCATTACACACATGCACACACACACACACACACATACACACGCACGCGCGCGCGTACGCATATACACATCATACTTGCACATTGTAAAGAGATACCATGACCAAGGGCAACTTATAGAAGAAAACATTTCATTGGGGGCTTGCTCACAGATTCAGAGGAAGGGCCCAGGATCATGAGAACCATGGGATCAGATAGGCAGACATCATTCTGGAGACGATCTTACTTACATCTGGTCTACAAACAGGAAGCAGAGAGATTGGTGGCGGTGCGGTGGGGCATGGGGGTGGGGAAGGAGGGAGAGACAGAGACAGACACACAGAGAGAGAAACAGAGAGACAGATGGAGAGACTAGGCCTGGCTGTGGGCTTCTGATACTTCAAAGCCAGCACCCCCAACAAGCATACCCGCTCTAACATGATCACACCTTCTAATCCTTCCCCAAACTATTCCATCAAATAGGGAAGAAGCATTCAAAAGTCTGAGTCTCTAGAAGCTGTTCTCATTCAAACTACCAGCCTGTATGGAGGGAGGGAGGGGGCAATACAGACATTTGCATTACAAATATATCGAATATCATAGAATATGTAAACACATTTGCTAAATGTGTTTTCAAACAAATGGAAGGAGAAGCGGGGTAGAGAACTGAAGCGTGCCATTCTGGATTAGTAACACTTCCAGCATTTACAACTTCCATTTCACCCAAAGATACTTAATTTTATTTAAATGTGACCATGTTGTAGAATCCTGTTGAACTTAAATTTCAGCTTGCTGTGGGTGGACTTGCTGGTTTGCTTCTTAACTTGACATCTTATAAATAGTCTCTTTCCATTGTGTGCCTACTTCTTAGCAACGGTATTATCTGAAACCACTGGATAAAATACCAAGCAACTTATGATACAACGGCCTCTTGTATTAAATGTGGTGCATACGTAGAGCCTTATTTATAGTAGTTGGGTTTGTTTTTAAATACCAGTCTAAAAACTCTACCATTTATCTCAGTGGTTGATCTCTAAAGAATTTTAAAACTATGGAGTACATTCCAGACCAGATGGGCAGACTCCCTGGACACATGGTCCCCATGTCTGTCAAAGCTCTGGGTAATCCTAGTGACCCCCAAAGAGAAACCATGCCTGGTACAATAGTCAGATTATTTATGGCAATGTCCCACCCTAAAAATCAACCTAAATACAGATTTAACCTTCAAGTAGAAAATATACCACTTAGTTCTGTTTCATACAGAACTTACTCAGCCACATTAACTGTACACCTACAATGTGCCAAGTGCCCTACTAGACACCGGATACTTATTTGATAGGGAACAGGACACAGAGTCTAACCTCACAGAGCTGAGTGGAGTGTCCTTGGAAGAGCCTCTAAGACGCCTGTTGCCTGAAGCATTTTGAGTGTTTCAGATCTCAGCTATTCCGTGTTTTTATACAGAGAGAATTAAGGAGCAACCTGGAGGTCCACAGAGGATAATGGAACCGCAGTTCTCACAGTAGGGTGGGCAGCAGGGTTTCCATCTTTGCCAACTGTACCTTAGCTACAATGTGCTTGTAATCATTACTTCCGGATTATTCTAAAGTCAGTACTTTCACATAATTCCAACCTGAAAGAAAACTCTGTAACATTTCTAGAATTTAGATCAAACCAAACAAAATGACTGCCGTAACTTAGCGTCTCCCCTACCATTAATCGCCTCTGTCCCCGAATCAGTGTGAGCCATCTTTGGACTGCCAGTTTCATGCCAAACCACTATGGGGAAAAGAGATCTCAGGGGTTCCCAAGTTGTTTATCTGCTTTATTTGTTTTTCTGTCATGTCTGGTTAGTAAACATGAGTTTCAGAATGGTGGGTTTTTTTTTTAAAATAAGCATAAAAAATCCAGGATTCCTAGGTTATCTTTGGTATCATGTCTACACCTCTAAAATTCTATGGTTCCAAGTTTAGAAGCTCTGGTAGTTTGTTAACAAATGGAATGTTGATATCTAGGGCAACACTTTCCACACTTGCCCTCCCTGTAACACCCCTTCTCTCCTCTCCCCTCTCCCCTCCCCTCTCTCTCTCTCTCTCTCTCTCTCTCTCTCTCTCTCTCTCTCTCTGTCTTAGATAATGGTGATCACTGTACTTACAACACCTTTGATTTTCTGATTTCACTTGAGGACATTACCTTTGTAAAGCAAAATACCTGGCCGACATTTCTGCTATGTTTAACTCTTTCATTTGCAGCCAGTTCTTGTCAGGAGCATCTGTGAGCTTAAGACTGGAAGGTTGTGAGGGCTCAAGGAGTGGCTCAGTAGTTAAAAGTACTGAACTTAGTTCCCAACATCATCCATAGCAGCATCATAGCCACCCCTAACTCCATCCCTAGAGAGACCCAATACCTGTGGCCTGTGTGTGTGTGTGTGTGTGTGTGTGTGTGTGTGTGTATTCTGAGCATGTGTGCATGCGTGCATGCATGTGAACACACACACACAGAGTCATAAGTAAAATTATAAGTAAAAATAAATATTTAGAAGAGTCAAGCCTAGCATGTTGTGAACTTCAGTGAAAATCAGACCTTAATTATTTGCTGTATGCTGAATGCCAAATTCTATACAGCCACCTGATTGAGCAATGCTGACCAAAGTGACTGTATTTTCTTCAAGATTCTCTTAGAATCGAATATATTCTTAATAAAGAAAAATAAAGCACAACAGGGAATAAACAAATGTCGTGTGACCATGGAACCAGAGTTAAGTCCTCTGAGAAGCAGAAGGAACCCAAGCATGTACAGCTACACTCTACATCCAGATTCAGAATGTAGATTTAGGTTCTTGTCGAACGCACTGTTGAAATCTTTGGCCATCTGCCTCTAGCAGTGAATTGATTGACAGTAATAAGACAGCAAGAAGGTTCTTCTATTCAGAGTCTTTAGATTAGGGAGAAACAAATAAAAATAAATAGCAATGATACAAAAAAATCTTAATTGAAACATAAGAATTTTTTTTAAATGTATTTATTATTATATGTAAGTACACTGTAGCTGTCTTCAGACACACCAGAAGAGGGCATCAGATCTCATTACAGATGGTTGTGAGCCACCATGTGGTTGCTGGGATTTGAACTCAGGACCTTCAGAAGAGCAATCAGTGCTCTTAACCACTGAGCCATCTCACCACCCCAAAACATAAGAATTTTTAATGCCTATAGTCTTAGAACTATTTACCATAATGGCAAATCATCTAATGTGCCTCACAAACTCCCCAAGGACACCCTGTGGTGACACTGTTTGATTCTAGCTATTTTGGGCAGTAGTTCTTTGTCAACAGGCAAAGTACCTTGTGTGTTGCATAACTTTGTGGGAGGACGGAGTACTGTCTTTAGAATATTGTCCACTAAAAGTGGCATTGCTGTAAGGCTTAGCCTTAGAGCAAAGATGGCGTTAATCATTGTCTGTGGCTTATCCCATTTCCTGACAAGTTCAGCCAGGTATAATAACAAGAACTGAAGCCTAGAGTCATGGTGTGCACCTTTGACCTCAGCACGCAGGAGGCAGAGCCAGGTAGATAGTTCAAGGGTAGCCTGAATTACATAGCAAGTTATAGCCAGGGATGCATAGTAAAACCCTGTCCAAAAATCAAAACAAAACCAAAGACAAACAAAAAAAATAGAAGAGGAAAGAAAGAAGAGAGGGAGGGAGGGGGAGAGAGAGAGAGAAAGGAGGGGAGGGAGGGAGGGAGGAAGGAAAGGCTCCAACTATCTTCTGAGGTTGAAGAAGAGGGTTCACCATGTTTTTATCCCCTTATTTAATTTCTAAGAAAAACTAACCACTCTATTGATTCATAGAAGTGTGAAAAGTCATTAGGAAAGGAGAAAAATTCTATTGTAAAATTAAATGTTTAAGTTTACTGACTTATAGTCAGGCTATAAGCTCTGTGGGTTAATTGCTGGACATACTTCCTAATGCCTAATGTTTGTGTCTATTGCTGTGGTCTAGGTGGCAAAGCCAAAATCCCCAGAACCAGAAGCAACCTTGACGTTTCCATTTCTCGACAAAATGCCTGAAACCAACCAACTACATTTGCCAAATCCCAATTCTCAAGGTAAGGGGAGATGGGTTCTCTTAGATCTTCATAGCCTGCTGGGTCCACTTGTGGTAAAAATACACTTCATGAGAAAAGCTGCTTGCATCCTTCATGTTAGCCATGTTGTTTATCAGAGTCTGTGAATTATGAATTTCAGACTGGAAAGCTGAGATGCATTGTCTGATTGTTATTGAGAACCCCAGCCACTGAGTCTACCCTGTAGCCAGGCATTATGGGTAGAACAGGGTTTGAATGTGTGTTGAGATTTTCTTCAAACTTGTCTCATCTTGGCTCCAAAGCATGACAAGATAACTCAACTTTTGTCAAAAAGCTTATCTCTTAACATTATGTAAACTTTATTTTTGTTCTATAGTATGTCTAGGTATACATAATGATTACTGTACTTACTCAAGCCAAATGTTTACTCTTTCAAAAATTGTTTATAATGAGAACATTTAATAGTTTCACAAATGAGAAATAAAATACATGAACCATTAAAGATACATCTTCAGTATGTATGTAATCACATGCACACACTAAGGTTGTGTTTTAATATGTTCAACTCGTAACATACTTGGGGTGAATTTTAATGTGTCAGTGTATTTGACATATTTTAATGTTTGATATAATGTAGAGGAGTAGCTTCTAGTAATATGGGCACTGAGGGCCTGTGAAGGTCTTCACGTTGTACTTGCTCCCACTTTGTGGACCATAGATAGTTATGAACTCACCTTTTATGCTTTAAGAACCCAACTTCATGCCCTTTATCCTCATGGAAAACCCAGAAGCCCAGGAATGTGAACCAGGGAAGATAGTAGTCCAGGAATCCTGGCATCCTGGGCATTATTTCTCAAGATGGACAGACCAAGGCTTCACCAATACAAGTCCTTTACAAACAGCTAATGTGGGAGGCAGGACCAGAAGGTTCCACGTGATGCTATGTTAACATTTTCCTCCAGTGTATTTTGTTAACATCTGTCAGAGAGGATGGCACAGAGCTCATTGTTCATGGTTTATTGTTAGTTCTTTTTTTAAAGAATGGGTAGCTAGCTACTTTGGGTTACCATTAATACCATCTGAGCTGGTCTCCATTAACTTGTGCTGATCATTTTTTGGGTACTCATGCACAAAACAAGGAACATTTGATAAGAAACTCAGTGGTACACATACCAATTGTCATTAGTCTCTTAATGTAGAAGCAAATTCAGTACTGCCTCCAAAGCAATGGCCTAGAATTTTCAGACTTACAGTCCTGAAATCAATGAGTGAAAATAAGATCTTACAACTGAGTCAATCGATTGGTCATGCTTAGACACTGTCAGTACGTTCTCTTTCCAGCATTTTATAACTATGTAAATAAGAAATATAGTTAGGATAAATATGTAAGCCATATCAATTAGTCTTGATGCCTCATATATTTATATATCCCACAAGATATTCTGGTTTTGAGAAATTGCTTTTGAATTGAAGAAATTTACCTCATGCTTTATGCAGGTCAAATAATTTTAAAAATTAAAATTCCATAGTACTGGAGTATTTGAAAGGTAATTCCTCAAAGGGAAGCTGGATTTTGGCAGGCATTTGTTCTGCTATGATGTGTAGTTCATGAACACTATGATTTTAAGTGTGACCACTGGAGACAGAACACCTTCACATCCTTGGCTCATCAAGTTCTAAGCTACATGGTCTACTTCCCCTCTCAGGTTTCCCCAAGATATAACTGCCCGTCACATACAAATAACCACATTCTGGCTTTTAAGAGAATTGGATTTAGTTATTGAAGAGTAATGCCAGTAAGGGTGGGAGTATAGAGCCAAGCGCTAGGCATAAATAATAAACTCTTCTTGAATGCTTTCCTTTAAAAAAAAAAAAGAAAGAAAGAAAGAAAAGAAAAGAAAAAGAAAAGAAAGATTGACAAGACAGTGAAGGGGTTTGAAGTAGTATGTGCCTGACCTGGTGGGACTGGCACCCGGCACCTCAAGGTCTGGTCCTTTAGATCTGTCCAGAGGCTCAGTCTGTACTTCCTGCAAGTTTACATGTCCACATAATGCTGATGTGGATTCCTTTCAGCCCCAGAATCCGACCTGAAAGCCACTGACTTGAACTATTTATTTAAACAGCGTCTCAAGACATTGCACATGGATATGAAACGGCCTTCAGGGCTTATTTGGATTCTTCAAAGTGCCTGTCTTTCTGGAAGCCAGAGACCTCCAATAAATGTAACCTTTGAAGGCATGATTGTCTTTAGTTTGGAGTGTGGTGAAGGAAGTCATGGGTTCTGGCCCAGATACAAGAAGTCAGTACACACTTAAGTGACTAGCATGAATTCCAGCATCCAGTCCAAAGGAACCAGAAGCCCTGGAGCCACACCTCATAAATTCTCTCTCTCTCTCCCCCAGAAATTGGTGTCTCCCCAGTTTCTTTAAAGTCGTCTATTTATAGATGCTCACGCAGGCCACTGCAGATCTGCCTGTCAACCTGAGAAAGGTTCCACGGGTCCCTCGAAGCTCACACGTGTGCATCAATACAGTCATTCAGCACTCTGGAAGCACTCATAAAATACAGTTAAAGCTGACAGAGTTCCTTTGTCCAAGTTGTTCCTATAAAAACATGGGCTTTAACCTGCAGTGTTCATTACTCCAGCAATGGAAGTAGCAGAGCCCAGTGCGTAGCTACGGAGCAAATGCTTGCCAGAACTTCTGTGCGCTTGGCACCTCCGGCTGTCTCAGACATGCGCCTGTCTGTATGTTTGAAAGGAAGCAAGCACAGACTTCCCCCTTCCATCAGCGTGATGTGAGAAGTACCACAAGCCCACTACACAGCTCTAGTGCCTTTTAAATTTTCCTAGAGTTGCTTCTGCATGGCCCATTACTGTGACTTCTTGACCTTTAACCCTTAAAAAAAATATTCCTACTAAGTACAGGTGTAAAAACTTTCACTCAGCACCCGCAGAAACAGGAACACAGAGTGGCCAATTCTACTGCCCATTGTCCATGTCATCGGGTTTTACGTGTGTTGTGGTGAGATGTTTTATGTGTTAGGTTTAGAGACGGTCAGTCCCTGGGTCAACTCCAACTGACCCTTCCTTGACATGTGGGATGTGTTCTGCTCAGTTCTCAACCCAGTTTCATGGATTTCTGTTTGTTCTATTTTGCCATCTGATCTAGAGTTGCCTGGCAGTGCCCCGCTGAGAGTTCAGAACTCTTGGCGACGGTCCCAGTTTTTCTCCCAGTCAGGTAAACAACATACCGGCTCGCTGCCTTTTCTTTATGTAAAAATCCATGTTGGGGCAACCAATGTCATTTGGCATTTGTCTTCCTTTCTGATTTTAGATAGTTTTTTTTTTTTTTTAAAGAGAGATGCTTGTTTGTGACACACTTAGCAATGAGCTTGTTCTTTGATATCAGCACCTGTTGTACTGAAATCGGGAGGAATTTCATGGAACTTTATACTGATTTTAAGATGCCAGAGGGATGATACCATCCATATCTACCTGGTTCTTTCCCCCCCTTTAAAGCTAGGATTAGAAGCCACAAGAGTGGTGGTTCTCTTGTTAACTGTGTCACACTCTGTTCTTCCTGGGTGACATCTGGCCTCTCTGTGTGGCACTTCTCCATGTCAGACAGTGGAAGATCTGCTCCCTTTGCCAGAATGCTAGGTGTGCTAAGAGCCAGCACTAATAGCTACAGTCGACGCTTCCTAGAGTCTAGTACCTGGTGCTTCCTGATGTCTTCCGTTCTTCATTCCTTTTGGTGATGGGCACAACCTGCCGCAGGGCTCTGCTTCATTGTGGTTTTCTAATACTGATGAAGTTAACACAGGAACTGCACTCAATTGAGAGGATCACAAGACCAGCACAGCCAGAAGCTACTCACCCTGATCAGCCTCTTTTCTTTCTTTTATTCTGCATAGCGGATTCTCCTAGCAGTGAAAAGTCCCCTGTGAGCACACCTGTAAGTATTCCCTCTTAAAGAACAAAGCCGTACATTTAGAGTGATTTTAACTTGTATTTGACTCTCTTAAGGAATACTCAACCAAAACTGAACCAATTTTTTTTTTAAAAAAAATTCGGAAACAACAACTTAATGCTGCCCTGTAGAGGCATGTAAAGCCATGGATTATTATTCTATGAGGTAGTTTTCCTGTCCTTCCTGGAAATAAAATGCTGGTCCCTTTCTATCCTTGAGTCCAGATTTACTAGCCTGGGCTAGTATGTTTGACACTAGAGGTAATGTATAAACCCTCTCAGTTTAATCCCCCTTGACTGGTCAGTGAGATGCAAACAGTGTTCTTTCAGAGTAGTTGTGAGTATTAATTAAAATCATTATGTACTTGCCGCTATACAGTACCTATACAGGCATGATTCCTCCCTCCCCAGTGACCAGTGTAAGATGCGTACCATAGCCAGTACCACTTAGTATCTACAGGCGAATGTTTCCCTTTGTGACCATGTAGAATGAACCACCACTTGTCACAAAGCCTTGACCTCTCCAGCCACACTTCAGAGCTAGGAACTATACGTGAGGGTTCAGTCATAAACCAGTCCTGGTAATCCTGAGTTTCCTAGAAGCAAAGAACTCCAGAATGACTCCAAAGCTGCCATCAGCACACAGAGCTGAAGAGGATGACTTAACACATTGACTTCTATCTTAAACATCTCCAACTTTGGATGTCTTTAGCAAGGATGTCAAAGAACTCATGTGCCCCTGGATGGGGATGGAGAGGAAAAAGGTCCTGTAACAGGATAAACTGTTACTTCCTGTTTGTGGAAAGCAGAAGGAGTAAGAGAAGCGGTGGCCTCAGAGACAGAATCCATCTGTGCTCGTGTTTGTTCTCAGCCCTGTTATAACCTTCTCAATGGATTTTGCTTGTGCTCAGTCTTGAGTTTGAGTGTATTTACTATGCTGGTCTCCAGGCTGGGGCTCCACGCATCTTGCTCTGAGGCGATATTAGCCCACGTTAGGGAGAGCTGCCACAGGAAGCAATAGTGGGATAAAGGGTTCACTTTAGAAGCAGCAGACACTAGCTCTGAGATGATGCATCTGTCCTGGCATACAGCAGAATTAGCATGCACAGTGGGCATCTTGACCGGGAGCATGGATGCTTCTAAGACAACCTTCTGGGAGAAGTTGAGCAAAGCCTTCTCATTCCTTTGGCTAATCACTACATGTTTCCATTGTCCATAGGAGGCACAGAGGCCTAGAACCAGCCCAGCATTTTGGAAGCAAAGTAAAAGGGTTAAGTTTGGGAAATGGTTTCTGCTACCAAAGAGGACATTTAGATTATGACAATTTGTTTCTATGTCCCTTGGGTGCCATGTTGAGGCTGTCTTCTCAACCTGAGGACCCTCAGACCTTGAGGACCTGCCTCCGTTCTGAACATGGGGTTGCTTTGTTTGTTTTCACTAAACAGTTTAAGTTCTGGGCATGGGACCCAGAAGAGGAGCGCAGGCGACAGGAGAAATGGCAGCAGGAGCAAGAACGTCTGCTCCAGGTAGGACCGACTTGCTGAGTCCCCTGTGCTCTAGAACTGTCCGCTCGTAATGTCTGCCGCATTGAATAGATTTTCAGCCCAGGAAACATGGAATCCAGTTCTTCTCAGAAACTCATGCACCTGTCAATGCTTTGTGTCCAGACAACAGAGTCTTGTACCTGATTCTTTCTGCTGTGGGGGACGGGAGATCATGTACATTAGTGCTTTAAAAATATGTCTCTAAGCAGTGATTAAGGGCCAGTCTATCTGCATTCATTACCTCCTCCCCCACCAAATCCTAGTTCAAGAAGCAATGAGGGTGAATTACACAAAAGCTATTTGATAGCATTCAGGTAGAGTCGAATTTGACATTGGTCTAATTCCTTCAATAGAATTAATATCCCTC